>JH432127.1:139831-153764 GCA_000239455.1 Strigamia maritima
CAAATTAATTAGGAATTTGAAATGCAAAAAAATTGCCCCTTAGATGTCCAGCAATTGATAAAAGTTGTTTTCACTGCATTTTCTAAAAAGCGCTTCAGTTAAGCCACCTATACTGTAATTATGGCGACTTTGCCACAACAACGACGAAGCAGACGACATTGTTGGCACTAATAAAAAACCACGCACTATCTCAGGTTTTTAATATTGTATAAAAATAAAAACTTTTATTTGTGTATTATATGTAATTTTATTATTTCTACAATAAAAAGTTGTAATTGCGAATTTTTTCTGCCATGCTGCTGTAGCCACATGTTGTCAATCCAGGAAAAATTAATCAAAAATTTGCCAGGAAAAATAAGATTGTGCGCATGCGCAGATGGTTTTTTTTACAAGCGACAATACCTAGTGGCAAAAATTGGAAGGTGGGACTCAGGTCCCATTGCTGGGTGTTATTTTTCGCCGGGTATCAGAAGGTTAAATAAAAAATAAAAATACGAAATTACTCGTAAATAAGTATATACAAGTGATAAACGGGATTTTGACCCGATTCTGACGTCAAAGTTGAGAGAAGGGTGACTTATACACGAGCATATGTACGGTATACAACTACCGCAAACATTCCTGCCGCCGAATAAGCAACATGTAAGACCGGCAGATGGTCATATACGCTGGAAATTTCATCAAGGATCTGGATCAGAAACTGATTCACGTTTCGCTTTTGGTTTGCTTCGCTTCGTTTCGCTTTGTGGTTGTGTTGCTATGCAAAACGAGTGTTTGTTAGGCCTATAATTCCCGCTTGAAATCGTATCGCGTGTGTTCGATTTATTTCACTCGCTGTATATAATAGATTATAATGGCGGTATGTGTATTTAACTGCAACTGTAGTAGGATATTTTTTAATTTTGAACATGTTGGTTATTTTTATTCTCTTCTAGGAAAAGGAAGGCAAGGCCGATGCGAAAAAACACACTGCGAAAAAGATGAAGAAGAATTCGGAGAAGAAACAAGAAGCGGAGCCGGTTCCAGAAAGCAAAAAAACAGTTGAGAAGAAAAACGACGGGAAAAAAGGGGAAATGAAGAAATCCGAAGCGAAGAAAGCAGAAACGAAGAAACCCGAAGTGAAAAAGGTGGAAATGAAAAAACCGGAAGTGAAGAAAGTGAAAAAAAAGAAAGCGGAAGTGAAAAAAGTGAAAATCGGAAAATCGAAACCGAAAAAAAAGCGACTTCGAATTATGAGCGAGAAAAAAGAGAAAAATAAGAACCCAATGCGGGAACTCCGGATTCGCAAACTTTGTCTCAATATCTGCGTCGGAGAATCTGGCGATCGATTAACGAGAGCATCGAAAGTTTTGGAGCAATTGACCGGTCAGCAGCCGGTATTTTCCAAAGGTGATAATAAATAACTATAAAAATAAAAATTGAAGCAACAGCATCGATAATCGTTACCGGTATCGCTTTTACTCTATCATTCAATTTAGCCAGATACACCGTGCGATCGTTCGGAATCCGGCGCAATGAAAAGATTGCAGTGCATTGTACAGTTAGAGGTGCAAAAGCCGAAGAGATTTTGGAGAAGGGCCTCAAGGTGCAAATGATTACTGTATTCCCTCTGTGATGCATGCCGGTAAAAGCGAGTATGGCTAGATTTCTACAAGTTGACAACTGTTCTTTTTTCCGGCATGTCGTAAAATTCAAATCGATGTCGTAAAAAGTAATACAGTACTCACTTTATCCGGCACCCTGGAGTGTATGGCCATAGTAGCCGCTTACCGTAAAACTCCCCATTAAAACCCATGAGTTTATATGTCCATATAAGCCCATGTGTGCGTATTTAAGCCCAGGATTAAAAATTGATTGACTTATTTTCAGAGGACAAAAAAGGCGGTTTTTTTTTATTATAAGCCCATTATCTCTCTCTGGCACCCTGGTCAGACTCAGTTTTATCTGGGAAGGCTCACGACTAGGGATGTACCGAATATTCGGCAGACATTCGGTATTCGGCCTATTCGGCCAAAAAACAGACATTCGGCCGAATATTAAAATTCAATATTCAGCCGAATATCGTATTGTATTTTATATTAAATGTAATTGTTCTCTTTTGAAAAGAGAACAAACAGAGTACGGACGTATCCATTACGCCAATGAGAAAAGAGTCTTTTCTCATGGATACGTAATGGATACGTTTGTACTCTGTACGTCAAACAATTTAATATTTAAACAACCAAATTAATCATTTTATGATTAATAGACGGTTTGCGCTTTCACGAATGAGATTTAATTACGAGACACGAGATAATTAATAAATATAAAATAAATTCATTTTTATTAAATATCTTGTGTCTCGTAATTATTAAAATTATTTCAGATTGCGCTTGCACAAACAATCAAACACGAACGAAACGAAATAAACGAATGAACAAGAAACATGGCTTGCTCAAAAATTGTAATATTCTAGTTGAAAATGTGTAAATTATGTGTGTTAATTGGCATGTTTGTACAAAAAATAGTTATTTGCAAACAAATTACTAACCTGGATGACTAAACACTACCGAAAATACATCGAGCCGATGAAAATCAAGATGGATGCCACGCTCGCTTCAAATTGTAGAACAATGCGCATGTGCGAAGTTTTGTGCACACTGCGCATGTGCAGAGCATTCGTATTATCAACTAATATACGAACGAATTGAAAAATAAATCTCGTATATTCGTAATACGAATGTTATATTAAATACGAGATTTATTTTTAAAATCTCGTATTTATTTAACATTCGTAATTAAAAAAATTACGTTCGTGAAAGCGCAAACCGTCTATTGATTAATGAATAAGATATTTTGATTTTAATTTTTATTTTTTAATTTTTTTTTTGCTTTTGTGCATTTTCTGAGTATCTGGTAACTATTTGGTATATTCGGACGAATATTCGGTATTCGGTCAATTTATTATTCGGTAAAACTTCGGTATTCGGTCAATTTACTATTCGGTAAAACTTCGGTATTCGGCCATTTCATTATTCGATGAAAATTCGGTATTTGGTATTCGGTAAATTTGCTATTCGGTGAAAATTCGGTATTCTGTATTTGGTGAATTTACTATTTGGTACATCCCTACTCACGACAAAACATGGAGCGATGGAGTGCTCAAATTTCAAATTCCAGTTCACTTTTCCCACGTTTTAGTCTAACACCTGCGGCAGGCTGACCTCATCTTACTAGGTAAAGTGGACTGGAAATTGAAATTAAGCACCCACGTACCTATCGCAAGATCGGCAATTCCTTTTGGTAAAGCCGACCGTCGGCGGCGGGGCGTCCGCTGACGGCACGACGACCGAATCACCGTACCTATCGCGGGATCGGCAATTCCCATGGAGTGGAGCTGCTCCACGTTTTGCCACGAACGAGTCGAAGGGGCATATTTTGATTTGATTATAATTTTTTATTTTTCGACATAGGTTCGTGAGTACGAACTGCGAAGAGAAAATTTTTCTGATACTGGAAATTTTGGGTTTGGGATTCAAGAGCACATCGATTTGGGAATTAAGTACGATCCGAATATCGGTATTTATGGTCTTGACTTTTACGTTGTGTTGGGACGACCGGGTTTTAGCATTGCCCAAAAAAAACGAAAGAAGGGAAAGGTCGGCGCAAAGCACCGTTTAGTCAAAGACGATGCGATAAAATGGTTCCAACAAAAAGTAATTAGTCTAAAATGCTTTTGTAATTTTACAAGTAAAATATTTTTTTGTTTTACTAGTATGATGGAATTATTCTTCCAGGAAAGAGTAAGTAAACAATCTGAAAATCTGAAAATGAAAGGGAATTTTGTAATTTGTAATTTTGTTACTGTTAAATTTATTTATAAATCTGAATTTGTAGTTAAAAAAAAAAAAAAATTCATTTTATTTTCCACAACAATAAAAAAATAAACAATACGATTTATTGATTTGAAATAAAATTTTAAAACTAAACAATTCAATAAAAATCATTTACATTATTTTTTGATAATTCGCGCATTTACATTGTATTTTTTTTAAAATTATTTACATTAAAATCATTTTATAATTTTTACCTTGAATTACCTAATATATTCTTTGTAGTCAGTTCAGGAATTATGAATCTGTAATAAAAAAAAAATTATTAATTATTAATACCTAATTAACTTCAAAAGGTACTCACAATTAGCTTGATGTACTTTCGTGAGTGGCGCCATTTTGGGAAAAGGGAAAAGGTGAAATGATTAGATATGATAAGTCTATAGAAGACGGCCAATGTAGTGACAACTTGCGCCTCTAGCTGGCGCCGCAATCTGCATTCAAACGTTTTTATCACATGGTGGCGTGAATATTTGTTCCCAGCATGCATTGTGATTACATATAATTCTCTTTCTCTCCTTCCTTTTAATTTTTTGTTAGTTATTGTCAGATTTAAGCAAACTTAAGCAGTAATAAACAAATTGATGGTCAGTTTATTCAGTTTATTTACTCTTGATTAAACCTTGAAATTAAATCCGTACTACGGTAGTCAAAACAAATGCAGACGATGAGCCGATGCCATTTTGGCATAACATGTACTTTTGTATTTACTTTTTTTTTATTTTTAAATAAATTAAATTCATTACCGTATTCCATTTCATAATGTATGGCCTGAGTCGCCGCTTGTGTCTATAAACCTAATTCTCTCTCTCTCTCTCTCCATTTCATAAAACTTTAAATAATTAAATTTATTTTTCTTCCGCTTGTCGCCGCCCTAATCGCGCCGATATTTTCTGATGTCATTCCATCCGCATTTCACTCAACCATTCGAAGGCAGCCATTACTAGGGTTTTGACTCGCAATGAGAACCAAGGAAACTAGATTCAATAAAATCCATTCAACAACCGATTCGTTACAAAGACAGCCTCCACAACCACTTAGGTGAGTCCTCACATCCCAATACGAAACAAAAAATTAATTTTCTGACATTCGAACAGAACGATGGATTCCGACGACAGAAATCGATACGATAACGCACCACCTAACGATCACTCCGGACTGGTCACCTGCCCCCACTGCCGCGGAATGGGAGTCATACAAAAAACCAAACTCTCATCTGGATACATTCGAAAAATCGAAGCTGGTGAAACCGGCGAAACCCTAAATCCCCCTCCCGCCCACCTAGCCAAGCCCGGATCAGTCGGCAAAGACATCCTTTTGTATCAAAAAACCGATACAATCTCCGGCTCAGGCCACAAACAACCATTCAATTCCCGAAGAAACCCGCAACACTTCGAACGGGGCCCTTGCGGCCCCGCCAACATGTCCAACTACGACGACTACTTGAGAAACGACCCATGGCCCTCGCGAAGCGAACGTGATTATTTCCAAAGATCAGATTATGCCGATTGGCACGATAACTACGATGACGTTGACCACGATTGGGCCGAGTATGGCGACCATTGTCGAAGCAGCGGCGGCTCGACTTGGCGGGACCCCGGCAATAAATACGATGATTTGCCGGGCTTCGATGATGAGTTCAGAAAGAAGAAAAAGTGCAAGAAGCAGCGAGTTAACCGGATGAAGAACTTTGGCAACGACGAATTTAATGTCGGGCTGGGTCCCGGTCCGGCTAGGGGTTCGGGCCCCGGTCTGAGCAATGATTACCCGCCGTTCGATCGGCAGCCCAGATCACTTATGAGTGATCGGGTGATTCCGCCGATGCCGGGCCCATCGGCGGCGGGGTATATGCATCAGGGATCGCGTTGTAAGCGACCGCGGGGTCCGAATTTTCATAATATGCCGGGGAGAGATGATGAAGAGGAGTTATCCAATGTTGATATCTTTTCTCTCGGTGTTCTCTATGGCAATTACATGAACTAATTGTTTTGTTGTTGATATTTTTTTTATTTTTGGTCCATCGAATTATGATGGTTTAATGGATAATACTAATAATAATAATAATAATAATAATATAGTTGTCTTCTCTGCTAATAAAAATGAGTTCACGGGAAGCCGATTGTTTTTATTGCGGAGTTGGCGATTTTTTTTAGGGGACCTGAAACTAAATATTTGTAATAGTGAAATGGGATTTGGTTGGATTTGTGATTTGGTTTCACTGTAACAACCAACACAATTCTGGAGCCTTATCCGAGTTGTGATTTAAAATTTTTAAATGTCGAGTGGACTTTGTTAAGGAGAAGTCGGTGCATTAAGCTTGGTATCGAGTATTTTGCCAAATGGATTTCTACCGATTTCACATTTATTTGATCTGAATTTTGTCTGAAGTTGACTCTAATTAGAGTCAAAGGCGAGTTACAATAATCTAACTGTTAAAGATGAATTTCTGTGAAATAATATGTTTTATGAATGTAACTTCGGAAGACATTTTTTCGGACAAGTGTGAATCAGCCATTAGGGTAACGTGTTAACGATGATGCATTTAGAAATTAATTTACCGTACATACTCGCATATAAGTCGACCCGCGTATAAGTCGACCCCGACTTAAAACGGGTCGAAAACCATTGACCCGCGTATAAGTCGAATTGGAAGAAAAATGCCTGGATTTGGTTCAAAAATCCTCGACTTTATACGCGAGTATATACGGTAACTCGAAAGAGAGTAACACGAGCATTCAAACTTTGTTCGGTATGGTTTTTGATGCCATGTTTTATGTTGGTATTTTGCAACTGAAAATGACTGATGTGTCATAAGTTGATAACTGAACGCCGAAACACTCGATCTTTGAATGCAAATTTCATAGATCCGCGATAAGTTATTGTGCTGTAATTAGCAATGCAAGTTTTGATTTAAGTTTTAATGAACTCGAAATGAATCTTTAACGTGGTCAATTGATTTGACACGAAATTGTTCTTGGAAGGAGATTCAATCAATTTTTTTAAATCAAACTTTTGTTGTTGTTTTTTAATTACAAAATGCCATGGATCTTGGGAAATTAATTGATCCGAATAAATAAATGATTACTTTACACATTTAAAGTAATCATGAATTATTTGGAGTTTTTATTTCAAACTGCTGAGTCTACATCCAAAAGTGGAACTACAGTAAAACCTCTCCGGACGGGACACCTCGGGTCCAGCCATACTTTGTCCCATCCGCAGAGGTGTCCCGTCCACAGAGGGACCCTCTGTAGACGGGACAAAAGCTCTTTGTCCCATCCGCAGAGGTAATGGTCTGTGGTTGGTCAGTTTCAAGTTATTTTTTAAAAATTCAAAATTTTCAATCAAAAATTCAAAATTTTCAATCAAAAATTCAAAATTTTCAATCAAAAAATTCAAAATTTTCAATCAAAAATTTAAAATTTTCAATAACAATTTAACAAATTCGTTTTTTTAAATAAAGATTCGAAAAATTTCTAATTTTTAAAAAATAATTTTGCAAAATTTATTGTTTTGTCCCGTCTGCAGAGGTCATTTAGACCGAACGGGATTGGACGAGGTGTCCTCTGTCCTGTCCGCAGAAGTGTCCCGTCCGCAGAGGTAAATTTCTATTGGTCGGGATTGATTGGGTCGGGTCCAGCCAATATCGTCCCGACCACAGAGGTGTCCCGTCCGCGGAGTGTCCCATCCGCGAGGTTTTACTGTATTTTAAAACTGTAGAATTGCTGTCTTACACTGTTCTACATTTTTCTATAATCCGAATCATTAACGATTTGGTTTTTCTTCGAACATTTGAGTAAATGGGGTCACGTATTCTAGTAGAATAATCAAACTTTGCATTTAAATTAAGCGGTAACCGATTTGACTCGATTCCAAGCTTATTAGATGCAAAAGTATTTCTTCTCCAACAAATGTTACTGTGAGACCTGAACGACTCGGTAGATCTGTGGTTGAGTTCAGTAGACTGAATCTTTATTCTTTATTAATGTAAAAGCTAGTGTATATGCTACACGCAATGCATTGTGTACGAGCCAAGGCAAGAATGCACACTGACAGTGAAGCCGGAGTCAGTCGGAGAATCCGATCTCGCAGTTACAAATGAATGAAAAAAGACCCTGGGTCAAACTATGCAATTTATAGTAGAATTCGGGAACCAACTTCGAATTAATGGAAAATAATTTTTCTATTGAGTATTTGGTTTTGGGTAAATATGATCTTCAAAAATCGCTGGCTCCTTTACAACAGTAGAAGGAAAATTGGGTTTCAATTTCCTTCTTGACAATCTTTACCTTTTCTTGCTGAAATTTTCAAATTTTTCTGCATGCGAAATATTAAAAGTATTTCTCGCGCGTAAACTTCACACAAAAAAAAATCTGTCTTGTGCGATGAAGTGACATGTTCAAAAATTATGAGAATGTATTTTCTTCATCTCCACTTGATAATGAAAACAATTTTTGAAAAAAAATGGCACTTTCACCTCTTCAGAAATCTATGGGTGAGAAGACTTTCAGGCCCAGGCCTTCCCCGGGTTCTCTGCTGCAGCACTTTGTTTTTCCGCTGTAGTAGTACTAATGGGTCTTTGGTTATCTGTCTCTTCTTCTCTTTTTTGCTCCTCTTTCTCTTCTGTGGCTTTTGTCTTTGTGTTTTTGACCAATTTTTTTGATAATGTAAGACTGCATTCCAATATGAAATGGAATGTACGAATGTAGTGTTTATCAATGGTCAAATGTGTTGTCTGTGTCAGATTCATATTGGTCAGATTTAGTATGTCAGTTTCAGTATGTCGGATTAAAAGACGTGTATGGCCTAAGTCGCCGCTTGCGTCTGTAAACTCAATTCTATCTATGTATCGTGGCCTTCCCTGGGCACTTCATTGTAGCACATTGTTTCGCTCAATGATATGAATAAGAAAGATTTTCTTATTCCACAGCAGTGGTGCTAATGGGTCCTCTGGTTATCTGTCTTTCTTTATTTTTTTGCTGTTCTCTTTCCCTTCTGTTGCTTCTGTTTTTTTGACCAATTCTTTGATAATGTAAGACTGGATTCCATTCTGCAATGGAAAGTAACATAAAAAACTTTTTTTAAAAATATCCATTTTGAAAAAAAATTTAAGAAATATTGTACTATGTACTCTCAAGTTGACCCCGATTTAAAACGGGTCAAAAACCATTGATTCGCGTATAAGTCGACTCCCTAACTTTAGAACTATAAAGGGTTTAAAGGGACATCACAGTTTTTATTGGTCCATTGGATCATTTAAAACCCCTAAAAGTAATCCACAAAATTTGTTAAAAAATTTTTGTAGATAACTTTTCGGTGTTTTGAAACATGCTTGATCCAATGAACCAATAAATCTGTGATATCGTAGATCCTTTAAAATGACCATTGTCCAAAATCAGCTCCAAAATCCACGTATTCAATTAATTTTCCTATTCTGGGAAAGTGGACACATCGTCACGTCGAGTACGTTTGTTTTTTGGCAACTTTTCCAGGGTTTCTTTAATTCTCCGCCTGACTACACTGTCTCTTTAATATAGATACAATGAAGTGGTTCGATCACAGATTATACAGATAGGCAGGTCCACCTCATTTCCGTCATTTTCTTGATGCGCGGTTACGGTGGCGCCCTTAGGTGCTTAGATATGCACAACTACGTGTGAAATGTTCTTCATTTGGCATTTTTTTCAAGTAAATTATTAATAATGAATCAAACAATTTTTTTAACAATGTAATTTTAAAAAATAAATAAATTTCAGCTAATATTTGGTGGTTTTTATTTAAAATGTTTTCGAGTTTAGTCTACTAGCCACCAGGGGAATGCATAAAACCACATTTCAACAATGGCGTCGACCTTGCTATCTGTATAATCTGTGGTGGTTCGATCACAGATTATACAGATAGGCAGGTCCACCTCATTTCCGTCATTTTCTTGACGCGTGGTTATGGTGGCGCCCTCAGGTGCTTAGATATGCACAACTACGTGTGAAATGTTCTTCATTTGGCATTTTTTTCAAGTAATTATTAATAATGAATCAAACTAATTTTTTTAACAATGTAATTTTAAAAAATAAATAAATTTCAGCTAATATTTGGTGGTTTTTATTTAAAATGTTTTCGAGTTTAGTCTGCTAGCCACCAGGGGAATGCATAAAACCACGTTTCAACAATGGCGTCGACTTTGCTATCTGTATAATCTGTGCCTTCGATGGTACTTGAAGCAGTTGGGCAGCAGTCATATAAAATTTTTTGCATTTTAAATCAAGCATATAACCATATCAAATAGTACATATCTTATATTTTACAAATATTACGGTCAAGGTACACTAGGAAATCAGTACACGCATGTCTTGGACTGCTAAAAAATTCTTTTAAAAAAGATAATAATTTTAAATAATTATTAATACATTACTATACAATTTATTATCTACAATCAGAAACCATAAGTTGTATAAAGAATTAAATGAAGATTTAATCATATTTGCACACATGATGAATATTTTCTCAGAGGCGGATCGAGGATCTACTACTTTTATCAAAATTTGAGGAGTCTGCCTGGGTTTTTCAGCCCATTAGAATGACTTAACTATGGTTTCGGAGTATCGGGGAATGTCAGCGTTGTCGATTCACTAGCATCCTTTCTTGTTATTGAAGGAAAGTTAGATATATTTTTATATGGTTCTTCGTAGTAATAATGGTAATAATACTCATAATCATCAGTTTCAGTTTTTTCAATTTCTTGAGATAAGTGATTATGAGTTATTATGTTAAAATCGAACGCATATTTACTAATTTCATAATCGTAACTGTATGTAAATAAATTCACTTTATCCCAATGGTTGCTTCTGAGTTCTTTCATTAATTCAATTAATTCTGGCTCTGCTGTACAGACATCCTTGCGTAATTTTATTCTTTTTAAATGTGAATTCCTTTTAGTAGTCCAAAACTCATTCATCAGTTGAAATAGAGCAAGATTAAGGATACGGAACGCGAAGGTGCGTGAAGGTATACCATTTTCGAGACAAATTATCAGTTTTACAATTGAAAGTTTGTGAATGCATTTAGCTATTACTTCCTCGTCGTCCAGTCTCTCTTTAAATCGAATATATAATATTTGAAGATTTTTAAACACCGAAAATTCGTTTGTTGCAAATAAGTCTATTAAATTTGTCCTAGGTTTTGATGATGAGAACTCTATTGACAAACTTTGAACAGTTTCAAAACCGGTCCATGCAGGAAATTTTTGCCTCAAAACCTTGATATCAAACAAATCAACATCAAACAATCCAAATGAGAAGGCACCGTAAGAGCTATTGCTTCTTCATTGGGATAGTATGTGTAAATCCCGAAATAGTTGAAGATCAAGTGTTGCGAATAGACAAACAATCGACAATTTCCAAGAAAGTGTATTTCTTTCTTCCATCACTGGTAAGAAGATTTAAATCAATTGAAAATTTTGATAATCTTAATCGAGTTAAATAAGTTGAATTAACTGCAGCACAGCTAAAGTTTTCCATTTTTAAATTTAATTCTCCTACGAGTTCTAGATGTTGGACTTGATTATTTTCTAAAAGTTGTATTACATTGTTTAAGTCATCGTTTTTAGATATGTCCAACTTTAAGTAACGATATCTGATTTTATTGTAGCTTTGCTTGGTTGCCAATAGTAGGAAATTTGTAGAAAAACTCATAAAATAGACACTGCACGATTCGATAAATGAAAATGTTGCAAATTGTAAGCATTCCTCCCATTTCCTGGAAGTTGGAATTGGATATGAAAATATTTGTTGCATTTTACAAGGTACAAGTATTAAAGAATACTGTAAAATATTGATTATTATTGTAGTAGCTATCCCAACAATAAAAATTATCTACAGTCGCGACCAACCTAGTAGGTGTTATTGTTGTTTGACCATAATAGGTGCTATAGGTCGTACCCGATTCATGAAATCTGATTGTTTTAGTTTTACCGCATTCAAATCTGTAGTTTACTAATTGCACATCAGAAGAACACTCTCTATTGTCAGGGGGTAGGTATTATCAAGGACATTAAAAATCTAAAAAAACGGAAATACTTTTTTGAAAATGGAAAATCAGAGTGATAAAAAGGCCAATGATAACTGATCCAGTCGATTTTGCACAGTAAATGATCCAAATCATCAGCCATCAAACCGATGAGAAAAGGCAATAATAGTGAAGTTCTATTTGATTCAAAGAAATGAGTTATTATATTATCTTCAAATAAATTTAATTTTTTTGGCTTTGAAGTCCACCCAAATGGCAAATGCCGCTGCAAATTCTAAAGTAGAAAGATGTAGAGCTTCGTAATGATTTCTTGACTCTTTAAAATTTGTGATGTTTTGATGATAAATTAAAAAGCCAAGTTCGTAAATTTCTCTCGTCAAATTGTCGCCATCAAACTTCAACTCATTGTCTAAAATTTTTTGAACCGCCAACTTTCCAAAGTCACTCATCGTCGTTTGAATAGGGTTAGCGGTTTCATCGTAACAAAAAAGGTCGAAGTTTGTATCGATATCCTCGCCACGTTTTGTGTAACTGTGCTTTAGTAGGCAATTAAACATTATCTTGTAGAATTCCGTTTTGTTTGTGAATTTTCCGATGATTTTGTCGGTTTCTATTATAACTGGTATCATCATTAACAATAAAGGTGAATCAAATAACTCGAGCTCCGATGATATATTCTCAATTATGTTTTCGGCAATTGGCAGTGGAAGAAATGTAGATAAAAATTGTTGTTTGCTCTCCACACTCGTTATCCCCAATATGGATATCCTCTTATCGTAGAAATTACGCGTGAGTGGAATTCCAAACAATTGTTCTTCATTTCTTAACTCGAATAAACCCGCTCTGCAGAACAGCACCGCTGTTGCATCGCTGTACATTTCCTTTTGCAAGAATTCCATAATTGTTTTCTGCGTTGCTAATGATACTTCATCTAATCCATCGAATAGAAATATGGTGTCCTTCGCGTGATTATCTACAATTTGAATTGCATCGGTGTCATCCTTCGAGCCAATGTGATTAGCTATTTCTATAATGGCATCTCGGATACTTCGTTGTTGTAATTCCCTCAGAGGTATAAAGAAAGCAAATTTGAATTTGATGTAAGGTTGGTTCATTGCCCAGTCATAAGCCAATTTAGCGGCTAGTGTTGTTTTTCCAAATCCTGGCTGGCCCTCGATCAGTATCCTAATTGGTTTCATGTCATTTTCAGATTTGAAAATATCTTCAATCTCGATCGATTTTCCTGATTCATTGAGTTTAAGTTCGATGAAGTGTTTCGCAATTGGAAAATCTCGCCCGTCTTTCAACCAAGCAACTTTTGGTAAAGCTAACTTGCTATAAAATCGTTGAAGTTTTTTCTTATACACATCGCATTGTGCGTTACCATCACTATCACGGTCTTCACAGCAGAATTTTATTCTTTGGATTGGTCGTCTAACAGGTGCTGTAAAAATTTAAAATTTTAATATAACATAATCTAGTTGGTATAGTTCTCAAATGATATCACCTTTTGCGTCATCAGCTAGTTTGTTGATTTGCGGATTAACATTTAAAATTACATTTTTAGCACCTTCAATTTGAATCGGTACAATTCCATTGCCCACATATCTATCGTTTGTATTCATGTCCTAAAAATCGAGGATTTTTGCAACCTAAATTTTTTATTTTTTATTTTTTTTGTTTTAGTTATTTTTTATTTATTTTTTTAATACTTAAAATGGCTATTGATCCTCGTATAAATCGAACCAAATAAAATAAATAAAAATAAAATTTAGGGGGTAGATTTATACGCTTTTTGATCCGTTTTAAGTCAGTGTCGGGGGGGAGAAAACTTCCAAGCCCAGCCTCCTTGTGGCCTCCCCTGGGCACTCCATTGTGGCACTTTGTTTTTCCGCTGCAGTGGTGCTAATGGGTCCTCTGGTTATCTATATCTTCTTTTTTGCTCCGCTTTCTCTTCTGTGGCTTTTGTCTCTGTTTTTGACCATTTTTGATAATGTAATGCTGCATTCCATTCTGCAATGGAATGTACGATTGTAGTG
>JH432127.1:174237-188861 GCA_000239455.1 Strigamia maritima
AGACGGTAGTGTGTAATTTTAAGATTAATAAACAGATTGAATTGGAAAAGAAACTTGAGTTGGGGACTACGTGGATCCTTGTTTGTGGTGATCCCTGGTCACCATATGAAGTTAGTTTAACTAAATATTACAGAAATAATATTTCTGTTTGTGTTTGTTTATAATTGCACTTGTATGAGGGTTCACCCTCATTTTAGTTCTCACATTCTCCACCAAGAGATAGGGGGACGGGGAAATACCTCAGCCTTATTGTGAGCCCCATTACTATCTTGACCCCTGCGGTCATCCCTATTGGGGTCAGAGACTTATGACAAAAGATTTTGTCATATGACATACCGTAGTTCCTGTTCCTGTCTCTGACCACTAGTATAAAAGTCCTTGCAACAGGGAGCCAGTCAGAGTATTCACAGGACACAACCAAGGTAAACCAGAGCATCAAACTTCCTCGCCAAATCAGGCCCCGTATAAATACAGGAATTGATTGAGGACTCAAAGCCACGGATACACATCGAATAACTCACTGGACTGCTGTAGTTTTGCGCCACAAAGACGAATAATCACGTCAACAGACCTTAACTCAAACTCCCAACACTAAGAGAAGGAAAACCTTTTGTTGAACATCCACGTGTAGCGCCAGGCCTAGCCAACCTCACGTGTTATGCCACGACGAAGCCCAGACTGCAATCATATCGACTACCAAACGCCCACCAAATATCTAGACAACAGACCAAAGACCAGGAATAGGCCTGATTTCTACTTACCCTAGAAATCAGCATCCACTCGAGACCGATCGAACCAAGGACCTGTGATAACTCTAGTTATCACATCTTATCAAATCTGAGCAATCCAGATCGAGATTCATCTCGATCCTGATTCTCTGGCTGTGTAATTTAATTGTTAAATAAATTCCACATTCAGATTTAACTCTCGTGTATTAATTATTTCGCTACTTCTCATATTAATTAGAATAACCCAGGTAAAGTAATCATTAGCTTATTAGTCTTATCTTTCTAATAAGTCAGGTCACAACATGTTTATTTTTTACCAACTATTTTAGGGATTGTTTACACAATAATTCAATCGGAAATCCTGTAGAATGTTGAGAAATGGATGAAGGAGACCCACATCTTAGCCATACCCATAAGGCTTCAGATGCTACTGAACTAACAGTTCATATTAATGCCATTAGGCAGAGATGCTTGACCTTGTTGACTAATAAAATCGAAAGATAATATTTTTAGATAAAAACATGGATATAATTTTCTAAATTCTAAATGAAATTCTAAATAAAATCTAAATTAAATATTCAAACAAGTACCGTATGTATCATTTTGACATTTCAGTTTAAAAACATTTTTTTGTCACTGGCAAAGTGTACTCGAATAACGGATTGGCTTTTTGTGTCTTAACTTAAGTACTATTGAGACGGTAATAACTTGATACCCACGTAAAACAGGTATAAACTGTTACGTGGTATGATGGGGGGTGGGAGCTATGCCAGTCCTGGGGCCAGGAACAGCACTCCCTTGCCATCTTACTCCACGATGGCACCCCTATGCCGCCAGCTTTGTTGTCAGGTTGCCATGGCGACTCAAAGTCGCCATCATGTCCACGTCACAACCCAACCCTGAGTTGCGATATGCAGCTGAGGTATGAGGTTCAGAGCACTGAACCTCATTTCAATAACATGAAAACAGATCAAGAGCAGATAAATAAAGAGCAGACAAAAGTTTATCAAGACATACCATAATTTATTCTAGGGATTCTACCCATTCCTACAATATCTGGGTTTCACCCAGCACTAATAATATATAACAACTGATTCTTCCTAAGACATGAGCTAAATATTATATAAACTATAGGCCAAGTGCGGCCAGGCAGCGCAGTCGTGACTCTTGCCTAAGGCGAGAGAAGCGAGTCACAACACTGATAAATAAATGGTTCTACTTAGCCCTACATCTCAACTATGCACTTCAAGTTGTTGTCCGGGGGTTTCTCTGGTCCTGTCCATCCTTTGTCCAAATGGGTGGTTTGTGGTCGTTCGGGTTTAATGGCACTGGCGCTGTCTTTCCTATCCTATGAATCCGGGCTCCTCATGTCCAACTAGCCCAAGTTGGACATGTAAATCTGCAATGTTACGAGAAATAGCCAAAGAACCACTGGGCCTCTGATCATTGAGGTTTCCCAGTGAGCAAAGAATGCAGGGCCCCGTTGAACATTTTACCGTGGCCCTGTGTACAGAAAAAATACTAAAAATAGCAGTGTAAGGAGAAAACTAGAGTTTGGGCACAAAGCCCTAAGTGACAAGAAAGATAAGTTTGGCCCGAGAGCGGCCAGAAGCGGAAAGAGATGCAGGCGGGCCCGAGAGTACGAGTTACCCATCCGTCCCAGTCGGAACAATACAATAGAGCATCCCTTCGGAGCGTGGGTGGGCAAGGGCAGCGATCCCTCACCCTGACATATGCCTCAATATTGCCATGAGTACGGTCTTGGCGCACAGAGTACAAATCGTGAGGGCTCAAGGTAACAAGTGTATACAATATCAATATAAAATCAGATCATGAGCACTGCTGCAAGGGATTGCAGCAGATTATATACTGGTGTCTGTCCCTGGTTGATTGGAGAGTCAACCAGGGAGGGGCACATTAGTATGTCATCCAATAACATATTAAGCCGCCATCTTGGATAGGCGGAGTGGAGCCACTTCACTTGTAAACACGTCATTATGCCATGGAGGCATAATCAGGTAAGTCATATTTATTATATTATTAGAGCGGCAGGGAACCCTGCAACTCTTTCTCTTATTTATTTACAGGTTTCCCTGAATCGCAAGCATCGTCTGCTCCGTTGCTGGGCAACGGAGATCTCCAGAAACTAGCGCCTGCAGACTGCTGTCATCTAGTGGTGGTTTCGAGAACCACCAAAGTAAACAGAGTGTATATTTGACCAATAAAAGCTTATTCTCTTTAATAAAAAAGGCGTCTTTATTTTATTAACTTATAGAGTCCATTTGGGACCGTCACACTATTGAGCATTAGATGCATTCAGAAACTAAAACATTTTTGTGTTTCCCTCGTTTCGTTGTTTATGTTTTAGTCAAGAAACGCGCGTGCACGCATGTTTTAAGAAACGCTACAATTCCAGCGTTTCTGCATATAACTGCATTGTGCCATACAGTGAAGTTTGTTGTTGGCGTCATAGCTTATTGACATTTTCTTTCATCAAGATTTTTTTTTCTGCGATTTTGTGTTTTCCCATTGAAATAAAGTTTGAAAATCAATGGCTTTAATGTTCTCCGTAATTGGTAAAACAACAAACAGCCCAGACTTCATTGGAGCCCGGGCCGAGACTTGAACCTAGATCCCCCAATTGCCGGTTGGGTGCTTTACCATTAAGCTACCTGGAACTACAACAGAATCTGAGACTGAATGTTACTTCACCACTTCTCCACCTCATTCACCACATGATGTCATTTTTTAAACAACAGACATCACTATCATCACACATCATTATTTTTAAAGGAATATGTTTCATGTTCACACCAAGAAGAGTGAACAAAAAATTTCACTACCTGCAAGCCATATGTACGTCTAAAAAACCCTAGCTATTCAGAATTGATACATTGCTGGTTCAGTGTATTTATTTTTCTTAGCCACGATGACTGCTATTCATTAAGCATTTTAAATTCGAGTAATTATTTGTTGATTAAAATGATACTTTTGTTCCTAAACATTACGTAATGCTTTAAACACAATCTAAACTATGTTGCGTGCAAAATACGACTCTTCAGATGAAATCTCATCCTTAAGGATGTTGAAATAAATGAATAGAACTAACTATGATCCGTCAATCAACTTTTAAAAACTAAGTAGAATTTGGTTGGATTGTTGTCAGGAAATGAGGTAAAAAATACCTTAATAAATTTTTTTAATTAATAGTTTTTGTTTTTCTGTATTGCACAGAGCGTACATTTTAATTGGTTGTTACTTATATTTGCTTTTTTTGATAACTGGAGGTGAGAAGTTATTCGAAAAGTGTTTTTTTTAAAGGGTGATTACTTTTTCTTGTATTATTTTTATTTTATAGCCCAAAAACACGGTTCATGTCCACAAGGACAAGGATATAGCCTAATTCCTGCGTACAGATGTAACTGTTCAAATGATTTTGTATGTGACAAAACAGACATTTGTTGTCCTGCTTCTTCTGGAAAAATTTGCTGCATGTTTGCACATGAGTAAGTTTGCTTTGATGGTTATTTTAGGATTTTATCACAAAATTTAGAAAAACACATTTTTAATATACAGTGGTCCAATACGACCGAATGGGGGAGTAAATTTGACTACAACATCTCCTTTGACAACCACAGCCACCACTTTTATCACCACAACCACCACTCCTACAACCACAACCACCACTCCTACCACCACAACCACCACAACCACCACTCCTACCACCACAACCACCACTCCTACCACCACAACCACCACTCCTACCACCACAACCACCACTCCTACAACCACCACTCCTACAACCACCACTCCTACAACCACCACTCCTACAACCACCACTCCTACAACCACCACTCCTACAACCACCACTCCTACAACCACCACTCCTACAACCACCACTCCTACAACCACCACTCCTACAACCACCACTCCTACAACCACCACTCCTACAACCACCACTCCTACAACCACCACTCCTACAACCACCACTCCTACAACCACAACCACCACTCCTACCACCACAACCACTACTCCGACAACCACAACCACCACTCCTACAACCACAACCACCACTCCTACCACCACAACCACCACTCCTACCACCACAACCACCACTCCGACAACCACAACCACTACTCATAAAACTACTCCTTCTACAATAGATGTGTGTTCATGTCCCTGCACTATCTGCCCAACATGTCCATGTGACATTTGTTGGAAATGTTGGATATGTTTTGCTTGCTGTCCTGCATGTGCTACATGTCAACCACGTTGTACTTGTCCATTACCTTGTATTATAACCTGTTCACTATAAATAATAACAATGATAATAAAGAGTTTGTCAAGTGTAATAAGAATTAATATTTTCGCTTTTTTGGTTGATATAAAATGGCATTTGTAAAATAATGTGCCAACATGACAGTAGAAGTGTGTTATAGTCACCTGGGCCATTATTTTGCTATTTATTATTATTATAGTCTCTGTAGTTCATAACAGATGGGCTGGAACCTTTTCACGCAATTCCATAGCTGGGTCACATAATCTCATCATCAAATGGCAAAACATGTATATGACAACATCAAAATGGCGTCAATTAAATGGCGACAACAATTCAAATTATTTGGAGACGCCATTTTTCTGATTTTGTCTGTTAGATAGGATCAATCACAAACTGTTTCGCGTCTCAAATTTGCTCCCAGCAAACTTGTACTCATATGATTATTCGAGAATCTCTCTAGCTCTTGGGATATTACATATGAAAAGTCTGATAACTTTTTCAAGTTAATTTGAATTGTGGGTTATTGCTTCATGCTTGGTTCCCACGGCAAAAATTCCAACAGAAAGTTTTCTGCAGCAGGAAATTTTGAGAGAAAAGTATTTTTTCTGTCGTTGGTTCCCATCTGTGGACTGAAAAGTGGGCAAAAAAGTGCAGAAAAGTAGAATTTAAAAATGGATGCACCTATGGAAGGCAATTTGTAAACACTGCTGCTTTCTACACTCAAAATTTTCTGCAGCAGAAAATTTTCTGTCGGAATTTCTGCCAAGTGGGAACCAAGCATGATTCTGCATTTAAAAGTGTTAGCTTATTTTAACTTTGATTGTGGCAACTCCCCCTTAACCCATCTATTGTAAAATATTAAGTTGAGTACTCCAATCAGCAGCACTTCCTGTGAAACTTGACATTCCTGTTTTACAAAGAATAAAATTTAATTACTGGTAATCAGTCTTTTTGTTTTGCGATTCTTATCAGTTGTGACGTAAACCCTATGTATTTAACGTGGGAAAATAAAAATACCAACTGTGACGTCAGAAACAGCCAACAATGTCCTTCACCAAGCTCAAATAAGCTGTTCGAGATACAAAATAATTTTTTTAAACGTCTTCCGAAAACTTTTAAAAAATAGCCTTTTTAAGGGATGGCGAAAATTATTCAGCTATAAAATATCTGATGTCGTAAAGCCTTTATTTAATATTATTTAATATGAGCAGCAATCAACCTACAAATTCTATCAATGGGTGGCGATACTAACAAAGATGGAAAAAGTTGAAAGGAAGTTGCCAAACAGTGGTCATTTGGGCGAGCTTAGGAACTGCACAAACGAATTTACCAGCATCACTTTAGCGTCTAGAAAAAATATATTGTTCCAAAAGGTTTTATTAGAAGTTTACGAGAGTCGAGAATAATAAAACGAGACGAAGAACACCTGTCACATCACCTGTTCAAACACTTGATGGGCGTTTTCCAGAGAATCGTGCATCTTGCAATACAAAGTATACATTTAGTAAGCTCTTGACAACTGTAATCATGGACGATAACAATGAAGTGCGACTCGATGACGTAGTTGTGCGTCAACCGCAATCGCCAATCATCGGACCGTTAATAACGGAAGTCGGATCTCTGCCGATTGAGTAGTTTTTTTTTGTTTTTTTTTTAAAAATGAAGAAAACAAATTAATAATAATAATAATTAATTTTGTTTTGACAGGCCGCAAGACACTTGGGCGTTGTGTGCGTTGTGCTGTTTTTGTTGTGAGCCGGAATTGTGCAACGAGTGCTGCAACTTGTGTTGCGGCGGATGCCAGGGCGGATGCCGGATGTAAACACACTAAAAGAACAATAAACTATATCGATGCTATGTAGATTTCTACATTTTTTTAAAAAAATCTTTTAAATTTTAAATTTAAATTTTTTTAAAGGTATTTGGGGTTTTTAAGAGTGGTTTTTGTTTGGTTTGTTTTTGATCATAATTATATTGTATATTTTTTTATTAAAATCATCATATTTATGTATAATAAAAATTAAATGAAAATTTTCGGAATAAAATTCGAATTATTTATTAAAAACACACAAAATTAAAATTAAACGAGTTAATTTCTGCCAATCAAAAACTCTTAAAAACTCCGCACATAAAATGACGCCATTTGTAAACGGACACTAGGGTGTTTTCTTTCGTGTTTTTTTCAGTTTATTTCGGTTTTATTTGCACTAATTTCCTTATTCATGAAATCCATTGTAACACATAAGCAGCGAGTTGATATATTTGGCAGGTAATGTTGACACAACAATGCAATGATTAAAAATGATAAAAATTCTTGTGACGTCACGAGATTTTTTAAATTTTTTTTACAAAAATACAAAATAATCTTTTTTTATTATTTTTTTATGTTTTTCTAATAAAAATACTTTGTTATTTTTCGCAGCACTAAAACTTCGTAAAGACGATGAGCGATCATGATGCGCAAAAGCATAAAGATGACGTAATAACGAATCAACCAGCCAAACAAGAACAGAAAAATAGTGGTTTAGGAGATGCACTGACCGAGGCGTAAATTAAAAAATACACTAAAATTACTGTAAATACTTTTAGATTGAACTAAAAGTGATTATTTATTTTTACAGAGCGGAAGATGGATGTGCAGCGTGTTGTTGCTTGACGTTTTGTTGTTGTTTTCAAGAGGAATGTTGGAATTGTTGCAGCGAGTAAATTGAAGTTCCGATGTTGGTTTGCAAAATGTGAAAAATATCGTTTTCTGTTTGTTTAAAGTCCTATTTTATGATTATTTACGTTTATAATATTTAAACACGTAGATAATAATGAAATAATGGCATTTTTGCATGTTTTATCATATTATTTATAACATTTTCATTGTTTGCAATATATTTCATTCACTTTTTGTATATAAAATGTAGAAATAATCATGGGAAATGGAAATTATAATGGTTTTTAACATTTAAAATGGACAGTACAACACTTTTATAATTTTTGAATAATTTAAATTTGTGTGCAAATAGAATGTTGGAATTTGAATACTATTTTTATTGGCATTAATTGAGATATTTTAAACTATGAAATTAGTATACAAAATGTAATTTTACAATAGTAATAAGCAAAATTATAATATTTTATTATAGGATTTTTTTTTTACAAGGTCATAATATATATACACAAATCATTATTGTACATGTGCACATGTGCAGCCAAATTGTATATAATAGTTACTCATGGAAGAACAATTTCAAATGATGAAATATAAAGTGCCAACTTTTATATAAAAATATATATATATATATATATATTATATTGTTAAAGGGTTTACGACATCAGATATTTTATAGCTGAATAATTTTCGACATCTTTTAAAATGACCTAAATGATTTTTATTTATTTTTTAAAGTTTTTGGAACACGTTTAAAAAAATTATTTTGTATCTCGAACGGCTTATTTGAGCGTGGTGAGAGACATTGTTGGCCGCTGCTGGTAAAGTGCTGTTTCTGATGTCACAGTTGGTATTCCCCACGTTAAATGCATAGGATTTAAATTGATAAGAATCGCGCAAATTCTCGATTTGGTCTCGCTTTTATCTCTCATTTTTTCATATTGTTGTCTGCTCGTTTTCACAACTTTAACAATGCAACAATGGGTTTTAAACCCGAAAATATTTTTTAGAAAATCTCTGAAAAATTAATTTAAGGCTTTTAAATGATGCTTGATACAATATATGGACCAAATAAAAAATGTGATGTCGTAAACTTTTTAAGTATTGTTTAATGAATCAATTATTTTTATAATGTTTGTTGGATTGAAACATTAATTATTATTTTTATCATTGTTGTTAGCATAAAAATTGTAAAAAAATAATAATTAAAAATATTTATCTTATTGTTGAAATCGATATATTGTGGTTTTTCTACAATATTAAACTCTATTTATCAATTCGTGCACGATACTCCCATTGGTTAATGACCTATGCATTGTACCGAAAGTATATATTGTGGTATCTTATTTTAATCCTCTAGTTGAGTCGAGTCGAAAAATCATTGTTTCGTAGTCCAAAAATGTGCGTGCCATTGTTAACAAATGAAAACACTCGTAAAATATTTTAAAAAAATATTTATACTTGGATTTTTGCATTGTTGCGCACATTTTTTAGCTACGAAACAATGATTTTTCGACTCAGCTCGATTAGAGGATTAAAATAAGATACCACAATATATACTTTCGGTACAATGCAAAAAAGTTCACTTTTCAGTATTACGAATTGTTGGATAGAGTTTAGAGTTTTAGTTCAGAAATTGGCCGTTGTGATGGCGCTGATTTACTGCAGTGAGTATTTATCCAGACTTTTCTTGCATATATATATATGACATTACACGATAAAGTAATGGATGTACAACTTAAATTAGAATTTGCATAGCTGCAATAACAGTCAAGTGTTAACACTTATGTCTGCATGTTGGCGCCGTTATGGCGGCTTATCTCTGCACTAACCCATTGATTTTGCAATTCCTACTTCTTTTTTTAAACTTTTGATAAAATATACAATTTAGATGGCTTTTAGCCAATACAAACTTGTTGAATTTTTTTATTTATTTTTTTTTTTTATTTTTTTTTTATTTTTATTTTTAGAATTTCTGCAATTCAAAAAAAAAATAATATAAATAAATAAAATAAATTATAAATAAAAAGTTTTGGAAATTTTATTGAAAAGTTTGTGAAACTTGATTTTAAAAAACATTTACTGTATTTTGTTTTGTTAGTAATTCAATGGTACAGAATGGGAAATTTTTTATTTGGTTTTAATGGAGTTTTGCAGACAGTTTTGTGGTATGATGACACTTATTTTTGTGGTTGAAGTTGTTTCATAACCATTTTCCGGTTTTTTTTTTTTTTTTTTTTTTGGAAGAGTGCCCGAAATTAAAACGTTTTCTACTTTGGAAGTCATTAATTTGGGATTTCCACGATTTATTGGGTCGTTGATTTATGAGAAATATTAATAATTTTGTGCTGAATTATTGTAGTTTTTGGAGTGAAATTTAATAGTTGTATGTTGTAAGCAGATACTTTTACTGAGATTTAATTGGTTTTCAATGATATTTAGTTTAATTTTGGGGATTTTTGATTAAGTTTTGGTGATTTTTTAGTTGAATTTTAATTAAATTTTGTGTTATTTTAGTTGAATTTCAATTAAATTTTGTGATTTTTAGTTGAATTTTAATTAGATTTTGTGATTTTTAGTTCGATTTTAATTAAATTTTGTGATTTTTTAGTTGAATTTCAATTAAATTTTGTGATTTTTAGTTGAATTTCAATTAAATCTTGTGATTTTTAACTGAATTTTAATTAAATTTCTTTTTAGTTGAATTTTGTGATTTTTAGTTGAATTTTAATTAGGTTTTGTGATTTTTAGTTGAATTTTAATTAGGTTTTGTGATTTTTAGTTGAATTTTAATTAGATTTTGTGATTTTTAGTTGAATCTTAATTAAATTTTGTGATTTTTAACTAAATTTTAATTAAATTTTGTTTTTTAGTTGAATTTCAATTAAATTTTGTGATTTTTAGTTCAATTTCGGTGATTTTAGTTCAATTTCGGTGATTTTAGTTCAATTTCGGTGATTTTAGTTCAATTTCGGTGATTTTAGTTCAATTTTGGTGATTTTAGTTCAATTTTGGTGATTTTTAGTTCAATTTTGGTGATTTTAGTTCAATTTTGGTCATTTTTAGTTCAATTTCGGTGATTTTTAGTTCAATTTCGGTGATTTTTAGTTCAATTTCGGTGATTTTTAGTTCAATTTCGGTGATTTTTAGTTCAATTTTGGTGATTTTTAGTTCAATTTTGGTGATTTTTAGTTCAATTTTGGTGATTTTTAGTTCAATTTTGGTGATTTTTAGTTCAATTTCGGTGATTTTTAGTTCAATTTTGGTGATTTTTAGTTCAATTTCGGTGATTTTTAGTTCAATTTCGGTGCTTTTTAGTTCAATTTCGGTGATTTTTAGTTCAATTTCAGTGATTTTTAGTTTAACTTTTGTTATATCACATTGCTGCAATAAAATGGACAAATTAACCGATAAATTTAATTAAAATACAATTAGAAAATTTAATGTAAATCATTTAGTAATTTTGAAAAACTAATGATAATAGATTTCGATTTATTGGTCCCTAAAAAAATTTTAACTTATACATGGCAGACTACCAACAGGAAACATTAATCGATTAATGACCACATACAACGCAATTAGACCTATGTACCATTGTTGATTTCAAAAACCGGCAATATACTTAAGAATGTTTATTAAATTTAAATTCTATACATTGTTTTTAATAGCTTAAATAAATTATGTATAAATATGAGTGCTATTCGAGTCGAGTTGAGTATCAGAAAACTAAGAGTCAAAATGAACCGCATTTACATCGCGTTTTTCCTCGTTTTATTCGGTGTCGTCATTCACAACATTTGGTAAATTATTATTATTGATTATTATTATTATTATTATTATTATTATTTATTATTATTATTAAAGTGTTGATGCGGGTAAGCCTTGCGTGAAAGATATGTCAGCATGCAATGAGTCCGATGTATGCTGTGGCGGTAACAAATGTTATGGTCATACGGCACTCAATGGTGATGTCGGGAAGTCGAAAATTTGCCAAACCCCACAACCGAAATAAATGTCTTGTAATCTTGTATTATTGCATAATAAAGTAAAACTCGGTAAAAGTTGTAAGAAGTTATATTATTTTTATTTTTATTGAGAATTTTCATTTAGAAGTGGTTCCGTTTTGTAAAATTCAAATATTTGCAGCCGAACGATTGAGATTTGCAGCTAAAATTTTCATATTTATAGTTAAAATGTTTAGATTTACAGCTATAAAATTATTCAGATTTACAGCTAAAAAGTTCAGAAAAATTCAGATTTACAGCTAAAAAGTTCAGAAAAATTCAGATTTACAGCTAAAAAGTTCAGAAAAATTCAGATTTACAGCTAAAAAGTTCAGAAAAATTCAGATTTACAGCTAAAAAGTTCAGAAAAATTCAGATTTACAGCTAAAAAGTTCAGAAAAATTCAGATTTACAGCTAAAAAGTTCAGAAAAATTCAGATTTACAGTTAAAAATTTAGATTTACATCTAAAAATTTAGATTTACATCTAAAAATTTAGATTTACATCTAAAATTTAGATTTACATCTAAAATTTAGATTTACATCTAAAATTTAGATTTACATCTAAAATTTAGATTTACATCTAAAATTTAGATTTACATCTAAAATTTAGATTTACATCTAAAATTTAGATTTACATCTAAAATTTAGATTTACATCTAAAATTTAGATTTACATCTAAAATTTAGATTTACATCTAAAATTTAGATTTACATCTAAAAATTTAGATTTACATCTAAAATTTAGATTTACATCTAAAATTTAGATTTACAACTAAAATTCAGATTTACATCTAAAATTCAGATTTACATCTAAAAATTCAGATTTACATCTAAAATTCAGATTTACATCTAAAAATTCAGATTTACATCTAAAAATTCAGATTTACATCTAAAAATTCAGATTTACATCTAAAAATTCAGATTTACATCTAAAAATTCAGATTTACATCTAAAAATTCAGATTTACATCTAAAAATTCAGATTTACATCTAAAAAAAGTGTATTTTATGAAAAACCATTTAAAGTTCAAAACCACGCATCCCCATGAACCATGATGCCTTGCGCGCTCAAAACAGTCAAGTTAATCCTGATGACACATCATACTTGTGACACCATGTTATAGTTTAGTTTCAGTTTACTAAAATTCTATTTAACAATTCGTGTACAAAACTCTCATTGATTAATGGCTTATGCATTGTACCGAAAGTATATATTGTGATATCTTATTTTAATCCTCTAGTTGAGTCGAGTCGAAAAAACATTGTTTTGTAGTCCAAAAATGTGCGTGCCATTGTTAACGAACGAAAACGCTCGTAAAATATTTTAAAAAATTATTTACATTTAGGTTTTTGTATTGTTGCGCACATTTTTTGCCTACGAAACAAGGATTTTGCGACTCAGCTCGATTACAGGATTAAAATAAGATACCACAATATATACTTTTAGTAGAGTGCAAATTTGTAAATAAATAAAACAATAAACAAAAAAATTAGAAACAAAACGTTTTTATTTTACATAATCAACATCAAAACCAAAGATCATCAATACTTGTTATCTTTCTCCCAAACAAAGCCGCTTCAAACTCGGACAACTCCTTCAGGTAATGTTCATTCGGTTGAATAATAGGCCGAAGCGCCTTAACATAATAATGCGCATCCTCCACCGTACACGCCTTTTGATACATCAAATAACTGATGACTACCGTAGCACCCGCATTCACCCCATTGTTACAATGCACCAAAACCCTCCCCCCGGAATTAATAGCGCCCTCAATCCGCTTACAAATCTCGGAAAAATAATGCAACAATGTCCCATCTTTCGAATTCGTAACGGGGTAACACAAATACGTCACATCCGGAAAGATTTGCTCAGGATTTGACGTCAGATTAATCACGTGAGTTATCCCCAATGTCTCAACAATCGTCCTGTTTCGTGCTTGGTCAGATCTACCCAAATACAGTGTGTTGTCTACGATAACCGATGGGTACCAGTCGATTTGACTGGCCCTTTCCTCCACTGTCAACTCTAATTTGGTGATCATATATGGAAAATTCTTCGCTATGCCCGCGAAGCCTCCGTAGATGATTACGGGTTCGAGCTTTTTGCCCGTGTCTGTTAACGTCCTTTGTAGTTGCCAGATGGAAGCACCGGGCGGTGCAGAGCCGTCCTGGTTGTATAATATGATGAGGGAATATTGACCCAGGTCTAACGATGGGTCGTGTAAATCTTGACTAGCGAACCAATGAGCGGTGAGAATGTGACCGCGGTTGTAGTCTTCCTCGTCTCGGCAGTCGATGATTAGCATGTAGACCGGGTTTAATATGAGTGGCGCGTGTGAGCCATCGTAGAAGTAGTTGTGGAATTGTTTACCACTGATGCAGCCATCTTGCATTTCTTCTTCTTCCGGTTCGAAGGGTTTGGGTGATTTGCGGCCTGGATGGAGGTGATCGTGAAATACTGGAATATAAAAATGGGTTTAGAATTAGTTGAAGGTAAATTGTTGAGTAATAAAAATAGTGTTTAAGGTATTTTTGGGTTTAAAATCAGTGAACGTGGATTGAAAGTGGAAAACAAACAATGGTTTAGTAATTATTTAATTTGTGACACATTTTAAAACAGGTTTTTAATGCTTATATCTAAGATGATAGATGACTGTGATGTCATATGTCATCAGTATTTAGATTTCACAAATTAATTTGCATTTTTAAATTATTTTAAAGGGTTTACGACATCAGATATTTTATGAGTGAACTTTATTTTGTATCTAAACTCTATTTAAAGGTTACAGGAAAAGAAAAATGATATTTTACCATCCTGTCATTTAGACCCTAAATAACACTTACATTACATTTGGAGTGGCAAAAAATACCATCAGTTAAAGTTTTTAGCATCTGAAGTTCAGGTTTGCTAACGTGAAAAACGCGGAAAAAACAATGAGAAATGGCGCGAAATG
>JH432127.1:191581-212141 GCA_000239455.1 Strigamia maritima
CCATCAGGTGGGCAATATTTTAGCATACGAATGCGGTGTGTCGAATTTTAACAGTTTCACCACCTGTTGCAACAGGTAAGATCAGTTCACATTAAATTTAATAAAAAACAACACAATCAATATGATATGAAAACTATTAAATTTATTTCCTTGCTGGAACCAGATGCAACTGGATTCCTTTGAAAGCTCAAATAATATAAAACGTTTGTTTAGTGGGCAAAACCTTCATCAGAGGGCGACATTTATGATAAATCATTAACACAGGTGCACAAACAGAAACAGAAATTAGAAAATATCATTAACAATTGATAATATATGTATAATATAAGATAATAATTTTTTTTATTTTTTTTTAATGTAATGACGTCATCTAAACTAGGCTTAGACTTGGGTACAAACTGATAACATGATTGTAATGAACTTGCTTCATTACTTTGACCTTAAAAATTCCATTAAAGATCCATTTTAAGCCCTCTGACTTTGTCTTAAGTCGTTTTAAGTTCCATGAATCAATAAATCAATAAAAAAATCAGAACACTTATAAATAAATAAATTTATTCATTTAATGTGAGTCAGTTGCCAAAATGATCATCTGATCTTGAATTGCATCTTGTCCACTATCCCTGGACTCCTGAGAAGTTAAAAAGCTCATCTGTTAGATCATTACACGTGCAGCATCCAAAATAAACCATTTGAACACTTTTAAACAGCTTTTAAACAGTTTTTAAACGGCTTTAAACACCTTTAAACAGCCTTTATACAGCTTTTAAACAGCTTTCAAACAGCTTTTAAACAGTTTTAAACAGCTTTTAAACAGTTTTAAACAGTTTTAGACAGTTTTAGACAGTTTTAAACAGTTTTAAACAGTTTTAAACAGTTTTAAACAGTTTTAAACAGTTTTTAAACAGTTTTAAACAGTTTTAAACAGTTTTAAACAGTTTTAAACAGTTTTAAACAGTTTTAAACAGTTTTTAAACAGTTTTAAACACCTTTAAACAGTTTTAAACACCTTTAAACAGTTTTAAACACCTTTAAACAGTTTTAAACACCTTTAAACACCTTTAAACACTTTCAAACACTTTCAAACACTCTTTAAACACTTTCAAACACTCTTTAAACACCTTTAAACACTTTCAAACACCTTCAAACACCTTCAAACATCTTCAAACACCTACAAACACCTTCAAACACCTTCAAACACCTACAAACACCTTCAAACACTCTTTAAATACCTTTAAACACTTTTAAAGACCTTCAAACAGCTTTAAACAGTTTTAAACAGCAAATTAAATGGAAAATGGCAACAAATTATTGTTTAACTTACTTCCATGTTCGAGTATGTTGTGATATGATCGTCTTTTTTGTTGATGGTGATGGTGGTGGTGGTGATTGTTGTTGTCGTTATTATTGTTGTGATGCGATGAATGTATAGAGCCCATATTGATGCTGGAAAACGGAGCCGTGCAGCCGTTAGTGGCGCGTGGGTGGTGACTCCGGCCACTAGTTTACTTGTTGAAATCGGCTATCGAATGGGCGCCAATCCTATTAATAGTTTGGGTCACCCACCAACAGGCGTCTTCATTTGCGTGTAGAGGGAAGGAAGGGAAGCAATGAGTGGAGCGCATGCGCGGTTTTTTTTGGGAGATAAGTAAAGTCCTTGAGGTTGATTCTTGTTCAATTATTTTTTTGTGTGACTGTTTTGGTGTTATGTAAATTGAGACGACATTTGGTTACATATTTGTTTTTTTTTTTTTTTTTTATTGTTTTAGTTTTTTTATTTTTTTGTTGAAATTTGTGACATTTTTTGAGGTTTTTGTGTCAGTTTGTGTCAGTTTGTGACATTTTTGAAGATTTTTGTATCAATTTGATAATTTGTAATTTTTTTAAAGGTTTTTATGTCAATTTATGTCAAGTTGTTGACATTTTCGGAGGTTTTTGTGTTAATTTGCAACATTTTTGAGGTTTTTGTTTCAATTTGTGACATTTTTTGAGGTTTTTGGAGGTTTTTGTATCAATTTGGGACATTTTTTGAGGTTTTTTGTATCAATTTAATAATTTGTGACTTTTTAAGGGTCAATTTGTGACTTCTTTTGAGGTTTATGTATAGATTTGTGAAATTTTTTAGGTTTTTATGTCAATTTGTGATGTTTTTGGAGGTTTTTGTATCAATTTGTGACTTTTTGAGGTTTTTGTATCAATTTGTGACTTTTTGAGGTTTTGTTTCAATTTGTGACATTTTTTGAGGTTTTTTGAGGTTTTTGTTTCAATTCGTGACATTTTTTGAGGTTTTTGTATCAATTTGTGACATTTTTGAGGTTTATGTATCAATTTGGGACATTTTTTGAGATTTATGTATCAATTTGGGACATTTTTTGAGATTTATGTATCAATTTGGGACATTTTTTGAGATTTATGTATGGATTTGTGAAATTTTTTAGGTTTTTATGTCAATTTGTGACGTTTTTGGAGGTTTTTGTATTAATTTTGTGATTTTTTTAAAAGGATTTTGTGTCAATTTATGACATTTTTAAACATTTTTTGACATTTGCAGGTCAATTTCGGACATTTGTTGCACTTTGCTATTGTTTTGATGCAAATTTGTCACATTTTATGCATGTTTTGCACTTTTAAGTGATCAATTTATATTTTTTAAAAAACGTTTCGACGTAATCAATTAATTCCTTAAAATACTGCTAGTTAGATCCACTTGAAATAATGAATCTCATGACATATAATAATATAATGACTCACTTATACATCATTACTAGTATATCTTAAAGTCACATGTTCTACAAGTACATAATATTTTTTGATTGATTTATTATTTTTTATTTATTTAAGATAAAATATCAACCTAATTATAATTTCTATATCTTATCACCAGTCGGCAGAACACACTTTAATTTGTTTACATGCACTTGGGTTTATACGCATGTAGAAAATATCAGCGAAAAGACGCAAAAACTCGAATAACGTTATTAAATTAATCGATATTTTAGAATTCGATATTTTGGAATTCGATATTTTGGAAGTCGATATTTTGTCATTCGATATTTTGGAATTCGATATTTTGTCATTCGATATTTTGTCATTCGATATTTTGTCATTCGATATTTTGGAATTCGATATTTTGACCGAAAATACCTCGTCTTGTGCCAACTTCCGTCATTTGTTTCCGGTTGGCAGCTCCAACTCAATGAATCCATTCATTCATTCTTTGGCTGCAAGAAAATGTTTTATTCCCCTTCAATTTATTTAAACTGCTGAAAATTTTATGGTCTTTTTTTTTTTTTTTTTTTTTTATTTATTTGGCTAAGATCGATTTTTGGACTTTTGCCCAACACATTTTTTAAAGGGTCTTTGAGTTTTGCACTTTTGGCCACACACTTTTGTCACAAAGAATTAATAATGGCGTCACTCAAAACTTTATTAATATAAAATATTACAATTTTTTTTTTTAATATATTTTTTTATATATATATTTTTAGTTATTAAAAAGTGAATAATAATAATAAAAAAAAAATTAAAAAAAAATCCAAATATGGATAGTTGATCTAATTTTCTGGCAGTGGAAACAAAATTTTTATTAGAAAAATTAATTTTTTTTATAATTATTTAAATTTTTTAGAGTTACACAACCGTTGGCAGCGAGTCTTCATTTTTTTCATTCTTTCTTTTTAGTATACAAAAAATGAGCCAATCAAACAATGGCAATAATGTAAATTGAGGCCTATTCTAGGAACTAGCTGCTGAGAAAAATAAAATTGCACAAACATCGGTCACTTTTAAGTAGTTGTTTTTTTTGGAGATATAGTCACAGTTAAATGCAACAATCTATAATAATTTTTTTATAACAAAGACAAAAAAAAATAATAAATGATATTCAATATTCTTTAGCACCATCAAAGCTAAAAAGTTAAGTATATAAAAAAGTATTTGAAGATAGTTATTTTGGGCATTTGTCTTCAATTTCACCTGAAAATAGAAATAAAAAAAATTTTTTAATTTTTTTTCTTTCTGTTGCTACATTTTGCCAACAGATGTTGAGAAATTTCAAAGTTTGATGCTTTTTTTCAAAATCACTGTTGACCATGAAAAGATGATGTTGTAATCTTCAATCAATTATATAAACTAACCTAAAAAACTTGTTTAAGGTTTTTTTTTTTTTTTAGTTTTATTGTGGTGCATTTATAAGAGACAGATGGTGGTTATTTTATAAGGTCTAAGCTAGCAATTATTTATTGGTGAGATTTATAAAGGGTTTATTTGTAAAGGGTTTATGACGTCACAGTTTTTATTTTTATTGGTCCATTGGATCAAGCATCGTTTAAAATCCTTAAATAATTTTTTTTAGAGATTTTTTTGAAAAATATTTTCGGGTTAAAACTCAATGTCGAAGTTGTGAAAACGAGGAGACGACAGTAGGTGCGTTCAATTCCAAAGTGATTATAAAAGCAGAATTAAATCTGATTATAGAGAATCAGTTTAATCTGCTTTAAGCATTGAACGTGTTATTAAGTTTCAGTCTGTGCATGCGCAGTTGCAAACTTAAATATTCTACGATCAAGTTCCTTGATCGGAACTAGTTCTTAATCAAAAATCCGTGTCCGGATTGTTGTAGTTTTCTCCTTTCAGTTGACATTTTAAGTTACTATAAAATAGTAGTATACATTAAAGTATACTAAAAGTGTTGTAATGTAGTATAAAATATATAAATAAGCACTGAAATCTCTTAATAAAGTCGATCGAGTGTCACCTCGATCAATCTCGAATCCAAAATGGCTGCCAAAAATGCTGCCATAAACCAGATTTCAGCAGCATAAACAATCCTCAACGTCGTTTATGTAAAAACGGTTTATGGGTAAACTGATTGTTGGAGAATGACGTAAAAATCGTCATTTCTGTCTAGCGAGAATCAAAAGAATCAAGATAAACAGTTTATCCCTTTGGAATTGAATGCACCTAATATGAAAAAGTGAGAGATAAAAGCGAGACCAAATCGAGAATTTGCACGATTGTTACCAGTTGTGATGTAAACCCTACGTAATTAACATGGGGAATACCAACTATGATGTCAGAAACCGCCTTCTGCCATCAATGATGGCTAATAATGTTCCTCACCAAGCTCAAATAAGCTGTTTGGTATACAAAATAATTTTTTTAAACGTGTTCCGAAAACTTTAAAAAATAAATAAAAACCATTTAGGGCATTTTAAGGGACTGCAAAAATTATTCAGCCAAAAAATATCTGATGTTGTAAACCCTTTAACAAATTGGGAGTCTAAGGAGTCTCTGAGCTGTTTGTTTTTCACCAAATATAGAAGCTGCAAATAAAAAGAGGCTTCAAAGACATAATTTTCCAGTTACAACTTTGAATTGCAGACCAATCATAGACCTTTCAACCTATTTTGTAGGTAATTCCACTAGTAGTTCCAAAATTATTGATAACAAGCCGGAAAAGCCCTTCAAACAATGGAAAAAAAAACACGGCCCATAATCCAAGCCAATCCTGGGATGCCAATCCCCAAAACCGTTGTGCCATCTGTCGTGAATAAAATTTAATACCAAAGGCTTCACAGACAGGCAGGCAGGCTGGCAAATTATGTGTTTTCAAAAGTCCTAATCCAGGCAAATAACAAGAAAACAAAACAGGTACCTATTAAAATTGTCCTCTAATGCTGTTAAACTAATTTTCCTAGTTTTCTCAAAATAAGATCCTATTAACATACTGCTTTACAAATAATTTTGTACTAAACAAATGATTCTCTACAACTTTCTAATTGGAAATTTTTGTCTAACTTCAACGGTTTTTAAGATATAGAGTGAAAGTCGTTGTTGCAACCATTTGATGATTGTTTTGATATCACCATTTAAAAGCGCATCAAGCAATTACTATTCAACTGCATTAGCACAATTTTGATATGTTTTAGTTTTCTTGTTATTTGCCTGGATCAGGACGAAATCCTATACAGGAAGACATCCTGTACATCGCCTTGCCAAAAAAATGGAACAGGTACTTTTTTAAAAGTCAGAAAAATGGAAATTTCTTAAAAGCTGTAATACTGACAGACAAATGGTTTTAAGAGGATTTATAGGAATGGTAGAGCTATCATTTCGTGTAAAATTTTTGAGGATTGATCAAGTAGTTACTGAGAAAAAAATTAAAAACCACCAAAATCAAGTTTTTGCAATTTTGACGATATCTCGAGAACTGTTGAAGATAAAATTAAAAATTAAACTCATCTAGGATGTTCAATTTCTCGGGCAACTTTTCTAAATTGGATGTATGGGTCTGCGAAGCCCTCAAAAAAAAGTCATAATGGAGCTACGTAATGGTTGTCAACAATCAAAATTTTCAAAAAATCATTACAACCAGAATTTTTGATGAATTAAGTCATACATACTGGATGTGTTAGAGGTATGTACGCAGTTAAACATCTTGGAGTATCATTGGATTTGGAATAAAATTCTTGTCATAATGATTTTTTGAAAATTTTGATCGTCGACAACCATTACATAGCTCCATTACGACTTTTTTTGAGGGCTTCGCAGACCCATACATCCAATTTAGAAAAGTTGCCCAACAAATTGAACATCCTAGATCAATTTAATTTTTAATTTTATCTTCAACGGTTCTCGAGATATTGTCAAAATTGTAAAAACCTGATTTTGGTGGTTTTTAATTTTTTTCTCAGTAACTACTTAATCAATCTTGAAAAATTGTACACGAAATGATAGCTCTACCATTCCTATAAATCCTCTTAAAACCATTAATCTGTCAGTATTACAGCTTTTAAGAAATTTCCATTTTTCTGACTTTAAAAAAAGTACCTGTTCCATTTTTTTTGCCAAGGACGTGTATAGGATTTTGTAGGAATAATATACCTTCTTCCAAACCGAGACATGATCCCCATTCGAGTAGAGTGATATGATGATCATCATTGGCATCACAACCGTCCAAGAAAGGAGCAATGCAATGCTCCATAGCCATGAGGGGAGCGCGGATTGGGAAAAGCTCATGACGAGACACGCTCCTTCATAAAACAAAAGCAAAAAAAGCAAATAAAAAGTTAGTAAACATTGTTGAATTTTTCTTTTATCAAGTTTAGAACCTGTCATGGGGATGGGTATCAAGATCACAGAACTTCCAAATGACAGCATTAACCCATTTATGGGCAATCGATTTTTCAGCTTCTCTCTCCATAGCGAGATATGTTTGATCCAATTCGTTTCTATCGGCCATATCTTTCATCACATTGAACAACCATTCACGCATGCGTCGAGGGAAATCGGCCATTTCGTCTTCGCTGCAGGATTCAATATCTAGAATAAATTGGACAATAGGGAAATGAAACTACTCGAGATAGACTGGACAAGTTTGTTACCTCTGCAAGCGCCGTAATAGTCGACATGGGCATGTTTGTATTTGTGTTTTAAGCAATGTTCGCTACCGGCATCGCACAGGCATCGCATTCTGTACAATTCGCAGTCATTGTCCCAGGTGTCGTTGAAGTTGCTGCATACTTTTCGGCGAATGTCGACTTCTTCCGGGCACTTTCGGATGCATACGCAAGTGGGTTTGCCTTCGTCGTCTATGTCACATTGCTTGCCCGTGCTGCAGTGGTGGTTGGCACATGGATCTAAGACAGCTGCAATAAACAGTTCCAGTAATTTAGTAATTTCTTAAAATTTAATTAGACATTGGGTCATATGAATAAAAATGTAGTATTTACTTGAAGCAAAAACTAAAAGTAAAAGCATTTGCTTGAAGTAGAAGCATCTAGTAAAAGCAAATGCTCAATTTCGTATGAATAAACATTTGCTTTCACGCAGTAGCAAAAGCTCTTTTTAGTGAAGGTTTTGCTTCACATTTCTATTGTTAATTTTCCTGCTTTATTGAGTCATATGAATAAAGTGAAGTCTATGCTTTTACTTCATAATTTCCAAAGAAGCATTGAGAAAATAATTTGTAATCCATTCCACATTTTCACTATTAGACCTGCATAATTCACGGTAGTCCTCATCTCAAGTTTCAGTGTGGATTTGTAGTGCTTTTTGGTCTTGAAAACATGATTAAATAGTAGGGCCATGGCTGTAGTAACAGACTGAAGTATACTCGAGAGCTGACTTCAAATTTTTGAAGCATTTGCTAAAAGAAAGAGCATTTCCTTCTGATTATTCATACAAAATTTTGAAGTAAAAAAGTAAATGCTTTTAATTAAAGTAAAAACTACTAGCATGACTTCAATACTATCTTGCTTCAAAGTCAAAGCATTTACTTAAAAATTTTTTCTTAAGAATAAGAGTATTTGCTCCAAAATTATGAAGTAAAAGCATAAACTTCACTTTATTCATACGACCCATTGTAGGGACTTACAGAGCCTCTAAGTAGAGGGAGGAGACGGCAAAGAACGGCTCACGACAAAACATGGAGCGATGGAGTGCTCCAATTTCAAATTCTAGTTCACTTTTCCCATGTTCTAGCCGAACGCCTGCACGAACCGACCTCACCTTATAAGGTAAAGTGGACTGGAAATTGAAAATAGAGCACTCCATGGAATGGAGCTGCTCCATGTTTGGCACGAGCCGCAAAGAACAATTAAACAAGCGAGAATTAAGCCATACACTTCTTAAAACTGACAAAACTGAATCTGACATAACGAAAAAAGAGAGACAAACGGAGGCAAGCGGAAACTTAGTCTATAATACAAATCATAATCTGATTCATACTAAATCTGGCCTACTACCAGCTGAAGAGGGTCTGGAGTCGTTAGTTTAGTGGAGTTTAATTTGAATGCTTGTCACATCAATCTTATAGTGTAAAAAGGTTTGTTGGATGTAGAAATGTGGTTTGGTATGTAGTGGTGTCCTGGGGACATTACATTTGTTTATTAATTTAAACTCAAGTTTGAGCAATTACAAAGTAGAAGACAAAGTTATTGTTTTGAGAGGATATAAATATAGATTGCTTGATTGCCAAATGCTTACAGTGGGAATCTGCAAGAGACGTTAGACTTATGCTTTGGGAGTATTGTGGACGAGGAGTCCGACATTCGTCCGAATCTTTCTCACAGTCCTTCTGGATCTTTCGAATTCCGAATCCCAAATCTAAAAAAATTCTTTATTATCGATTACAAATAACTTAATATCGATAATTTTATAGCGATATTTGTAGTCAATATTTGTAATCGATAACGCTGGTGCATTGCTTGCAGCGCCGGGTTGCAATTTTGCGTGAAATTTGTATTAAAGAGCTTGTAAAAAGGCGAAAAGCACGCCGACTTCATTGTCAGTTTACTAACAACCCAGAATTTAAAAAAACATTAAATTTGATACCAAATTATTAATCTTTTGAATCTTCTGAATCCTGCCGAATCCCAAAGATTTATCAAAGATTTGAATTTTCCTTATGTCAAATCCTGATTGTCGGACTCCTCGATTGTGGATATATTTTTAGTATACATCCATCTACCACATCACAAAGGCAATCAATTATCAGAATCTTGGGCATAATGTTGATTTCTCACTAATAGAAAGACATCGATTAGACATGCAATTCATGTGTGGGATGAAAGATCATCACTTATGTAAGAAAGAGCTGATGTAACAAAAGTCTTCAGCTGTAGCAAATTTGGTGATACAAATCAATGTTTCCGGTGTTTTCTATTTTTGAATGTTTGATTTGAGAACAACGCTGTTGGCTATGAGTATGACTGCAATGTGTATCATGTGTGGAATGCATATAAGATAAAATTATCTTGAGAAATCAACTGGGGAAGTCAATGACTTCCTTGTTTTGAAGAGAAGTAATCGACTCTGTACATGTTTTGCACTCAAATTCGTCAGTGTAAAGTGCTGCTGACAATTGTATAAAAAGATTGTCAATGGCCATCACGTCCTGATGGATTTGATGAGTAGCCAAAAACGGGAGAGAGAATAATAGACATTGACAGCAGTTGTATATTTGAAAGCGGTGTACAATGTCTGTGGTACAGTTCCTTCTGCTGATAAAATTATGTTTTTTTTCTTCAATTGATTATATTCCCACTGGGACTCTAAAAAGTGATTGAAAATGTAACTTTTTTTAGCTGTTTACAAACCCATTCTTTTCTCTTTACCAACAGTCTATATTTAGTTTTACTTTAGGTGCAGACTCAGACTGAAGCAGATGTTCAACTAATTGTACAACTTCAAGCTTCTAGCAAAACTTAAATAAACTAATCTAAGTTATTTGTAAGAAAACATAACAAATCAATCTGAACCTTCGGTGTGTGCATTCCACATGATGTTTGCAGTTCTTAAAGAGCACTATGGTATACTATGTTTTGAAAAACCTAAGACAAACTTAACATCTTTTACAACTATCTCATGATCTTTAGGTCTTTGGGGGCAATGTGTCAATGACTTCTTTTTTACAACAGATTTGAATGGAAAGTTCAGTTTGAAATACAAAATCTGTACAGCAAACTGGACTTTTTTTTATTTGTTACTTATAATGTTTATAACCATAAAAAAAAGTTATAATTATTATGGTTAGTTGACATCGGTGTTCACACCACTTCGTAACATGACACAAGATGGCTGTGCAATGTGTTGTGGTTTAAAATCACAGACGTAAACTTAAGTTCTTACTTCAAAATTGATTTTGAAATAGGAAGTAACGTAACTTGAGAAATTACGGCAACCATTGAGAAGACGACTGCTTCGCGCATAAAAATCGAGACAGAATGAGAAATTACGTGATTGGTCAGTTTACATTAGGCGCGTTCAGTCCTGAAAAGGGTCTCTTTTCCTTATCTGCCTTATGGAAAAGTGACTTCTGAATAAACACACTTGGCTATTACTGGCTAATATATTCCATGAGAATCTGCTAAAAAATAGATAAAAGTGTGAAAAATAAATGACAAATTATTTGGGCAGACACCAGCAAACATCATGGCCAACGTATATGCGTGTTTTGCGGCCACAATGTCCGGTGTTGTTCGTACCCCTGATTTGTCGTCATTTTTCGCAACTCTTACCTATTTTCATGCCAATTTCTCAAGGAATCGTTAAGATGTTGTTTAATGAAGTCCCCCACCTACAAAATTAGCTAAAACTTCAATTCGGAGTCGAGAAACATCAACGATTTAATCGTTTCCAAGATGGATGCCACTGAAGCTATTTTTTGAGCACTGACAAGGAGCATGCGTAGTAAAAAGAAGTGACTTCTATAAGGCAAAGAAGTGTTTGCCTTTTCTTTAAAGTCACTTTAGTCACTTCTATACGGCAACTATGATGTAAAAGTACGTCATATTTTCTTTTCAAAAGTCATTTCACGCAAATAACTGACTTTTCTTTTCAGGATTGAACGCACCTATTTACTGTCTACAAACAGGGTGAATAAAACCATACGTTATTTTCCTTAAGTTACGTTAAATTTTTGTAAGTTACGTTACATTACGTTCAATGTAAGTGTCTGCCACAATTTTTAGACTGCTACTCCGGAATAAGAGTACATAATGTGTGAAAACTCCATTTTTGAAGTAACGATACTTACTTTTGGGTTGGTCGTCATATCCACCGACTACCATGTTTTCGTCATCAATTTTATCATCCTGTTCAATCAGGTCTAATTGGTCCAATATGTCATCAACTTTTTTATCTTCTTCAACATGGTGATGTTTGTCCTTGTGGTGATGCTGAAAATGAAAAATTCTAGAATTCTCTTTTTTATTGGAAAATTGTATTTTTTTTTTTTTTTTTTTTCTTTCTTATTGAAGAAAATGTATTCCTTTCCATTCATTTTGTGATCTACTTTTGACAAAAGACAGTTTTTAATTCTCTAATTTGATCATTTAATTAAAGGGTTTTAAAATGACAATTGATGAGTTGTTTCATTTAAATAGTGACATCTAGTGGCAGAAATTTACAAGTTACAAGTGGAACAAAGTTCAGGTTAAGTCGAAGAAATTAAGTACTGACATGATTAAGTGATCATAAATTGTATAATAGACCAGTTCTCAATTTTTGAAAAAAAAAAATTTTTAAATTTGTTTGAAATGTGTGAAAACATTTTTTTTTTTTAAATTTCAATGATAAAACTTGAAATTTAATCTGAATTCAGGGACATATTCAAGGAATTATCAAATGATAATTTTTAGTAATTTTTCTTTTTTTTTTTCAGTTTTCAGAATAATTTTATATTTATTTTATATAAAATTGATATAAACTTACTTTGCCTAGGGCTGTTGAAATGAGTAGAATGGCTAGAAGAGATGTAAAGAGAAGTTTCATTTTCACTTTTCAGTCTCTGTGGAAATAATAAAAATGGGTTCATTAGACCATTTGTGTTTTTTTTATTATTATTATTATCTTGTTTTGTTTTTTTTGTTTTTTTTTTGTTTTTTTTTGTTTTTTTTTTGAGAATGAGAGAGTTTGGAATTTTTAATGGAAAAATTCTGCAGGGGAAAAAGAAACAGAGCTAAATGAGAAGGTGTAAAACGTGAAGGAATTTGGAATGAGCAAACAATCAGATTTGCAGTTGATATTATAGAAAGCAAAGCAAAATTCTTTGCAGTTTTGTGCAATGGGAAATTTATTAGGTACTTCCTTCCTATTAACTAAAAATTTTTTTTTTTTAAATATTTGGTTTTATTATTATTATTATTATTATTATTATTATTATTTTTTTTTTTTTTAAAGTTTGAGAAGAAATCAAAAATGGCGGATTTTTTAATTGTTTTTTTGTGAATTTTGATATAAAAGTTTCGTTTTTTTTTTTTGGAAATCGAAAAGAATTAAAAAAATAAATAAGGGAAGGAAATATTTTTTCTTTTTTTTTTGTGAAATGGAAGAAGCAGACAAATTGCGGGGGAGATTGAAATGAAGAAAGACGCACAGCGTCTGACCTCGGGGCAGGGCGAGTTGCTTACGTGGCAAAAAGGAAAATGAAAATGTCAGTAGAACGAATCACTTGGGAAAGTAATTTCACTTCTCGAACACACCCATTGCAATAAAACCAAACAAAAAATCAACAAACAAAAAAAAATACACACCAAAAACAACAAAAATCGTCAAAAAAAACAACAAAAAGCGTCAAAAAATAACAAAAAACGTCAAAAAAACAACAAAAAACGTCAAAAAAACAACAAAAAACGTAAAAAAAAAAATTAAAAAAAACGTCGAAAAAAACTTCAAAAACGCAAAAAATACAACTAAAACGTCAAAAAACAACAAAAAAACGCCAAAAAACAACAAAAAAACGCCAAAAAACAACAAAACAGGTCATAAAAACGTTAAAAAACAACAAAAACGATAAAAAAAACAACAAAATACGTCATAAAAACAACTAAAAACGTCAAAAAAACAACAAAACACTACAAAACTTCCCCCCCCCCAAAAAAAAAAAACAAAACAAATATTTCGCGAGTCACTTGTAAACAAACAAACAAACGCCCAAAGTCCAACTTAACGCCATATAAGGACCCTTTTCCATTCCCTGACCGCCCCCTTTAAACATCTCAACCCTCTCCAAAAAACTCACCTAACAAGCAAAAAAAAGCGTTCTTGACGGCGTTCCACCCGTTAAAACGCGATTTCCCAACTGTGCGAGCGCTCCTGGTCCAAACTTTTTAAATACCAACGTCCCAATTACTTTAAACTCGCACCCCGGAAATAGCTACTCAAATTCAACACCAGGGAACGCTAACAAAACGCGAAACCTCGTTCAAGGCCCCGATGAATGATGTCACAAAAAAACAAACACCCTCACCATATTTTTCCTTAAAAATTAATTCAAAAAAAAAAAAATAATTTCTTTCAATGCCCCATTTGCATAATCGCGTTACCATAGCAACGAGAACACCATCAGCCCTTTATCTCGACCGTTACATGGCAACAGTCAACAGAGTTGATATTTTTGTCCGATATATATTATTTACGATTGTTGCAAACAATGTTTTCAATATGGAACAATGCGATTCTCTTACCTTGAACTGAAACAATGAAAACTCGATCTCGAAAAAAAAAAGCGACTTAACTCGCAGAACCCCAAATACCAAAATGGCAGTATTAGAAAATTCGAAAAATCAACACCAGATGGCGCTGTAAACTTTTTTTTTTATTTTTTCTTAATCTTTAAATCTTTACGATTTTTTTTTACTATTGGAAAAGGGGGCTATTCGCAAAAATCGTATTTTTACATCATTTTTCGATCAAAAACAGAGCAGTTACTAAATGACGTCATAATCAGTTGATTGAAATAATAAAAAAAAAGAAAAAAAAGACGAAACTTTTATTCCCCAATGTGTCATTGAACAGCGGACGAATGAGGAAAGACGTTACTCGAATATACTACGCGTTTTCCTATTGGTCAAATCGCGCCTTCAAGGACGCGTGCGTTCTCGGTCAGAAGTATGCCATGCTACGTTGGAGAACGGAGACGCTGGCGTTTGTCGCTATGACTCCCTCGCGTCCCTACAAACAATCAACGCGTGTTCTTTGTGGTACCTATCGTTCGGATCACGTGACGTGCAGGTAAGACCGTTAAAGGACACAAAATGGGTCGCGAATAACAATACCGAACGCGCTGGAATATTTGTTTATCAATTTTTTTTCTTATCCAATCAAATTCGTTTATTTTTTTTCATTTGTTTTTGTTTAAAAATGCGTAAAATTCGCGTTAAAACGCGATAAAACGTGATAAAACGTGATAAAACGTGATAAAACGAGTTAAAACGTGTTAAAACGAGTTAAAACGGCGTTTATTGGTGTTGGAACGCGAGGATCCTCCACGTGGGTAATCCCAGGTGTGTTTGGACCAATCATGACCCCTCCCCCCCTTAAACGGCCTTCATGGGTCCCAAACTCACAGCTGATGATCACTTGACGATTGTTTGTCATTTGTTTTGGACAATGAGGATTTGGCCTTAGTCACCTGAAAGGCTGAAACAGGGTCAGTTAGTTGTGTGACGTCATGGATCATTGTTCGATCAATTATTGGGAGGGTGATTGTGACCTGGTTTTTTTTTTTTTTTTTTTTTTTTCGGACGGGAAATTTTTTTTCGGTCGTTTGACTATTTAAAGAAATGGCTGGAAATAGAAAGACACGCGCGTTTAATTGCTGTCTGTGTTGTGTGTGACGTCATGGCACGAGTGGTATTTTATTTATCAGCGAGAAAACCTCGATATCAAATGTTAAACGGTCTGTGAAATCGGGTTATTATTGCATAAGGGTGAGCTTTGGATTTAATTTTTAATTTTTATAAATTTTTTAAAAAATAAAAATTTTTTTTATTTGTTTTTTTTTTTTTTTATTAATAATAATAATAATAATATTTGGAGCTCGGATAAATGGATTGTTTATTTTTTTTTTGTGTTAAATTTGGTCAAAAATGCATAAATGCATATTTTCAATGTATAAATGTGGTTTTTTTACCGGAAATGTATTTTGTACGCATTTATTTTAGAAATTATTTGATTTGACACTTTAGTAAGGGTAAATTTGGATAATTTCTATTAATATCATGAAATTCTCATTTTTCTGATTAAAATTCATCTTAATTTTTTTTTTTTTTTTTTTTTAAATGAAAAATTTGCATAAAATTTTATCAAATTCCAAATTTTGAATATTTTACCAAATTCCAAATTTTTTGGATAAAATTTTACGAAATTTAATAATAATTTCGCATATTTTGCTAAATGAAATGAAATATTGCATAAAATTAGATATTTCACCAAATTCCAATTTTTTTTTAGATATTTCACCAAATTCCAATTTTTTTTTAGATATTTCACCAAATTCCAAAATTTTTGGATATTTTACCAAATTCTAAAATTTTTGGATAAAATTTTCACCAAATTCAACAATAAAATAATTTCGCATATTTTGCTATTTTTTAATTCCATAAATTGGGATTATTTTATGCGCATTAAACAAATTATATTTTTGCATAAATTTTTTTGCAATAAAATTTCACCAAATTCAACAATTGTTTAAATTAAATTTCACATATACACATATTTTGCTATTTTTCTTATTACCATATTTTATGCGCATAAAACCAATATACATTTTTGCATAAATATCCGAAATCTAATAAAAAAAAAATAAAATGAGAAATAAAATTTATATAAAATTAAAAAAAAAAAAAATTGAAACATTCATCTCAATTATTGTTGAGAGTTTCAAGAAGATTGAGACGCTTTCCCGGAAATTTTTCCCGCCCAAACATCCTGCGGTCAACGACCACCTACGACTACGACTAAGATAATCAAACAAATACCGAAAAAAAAAAAAAAAAAATTTTATTTTTTTTATTTTTATTATTTTTTTATTACGAAGTACCAATTGAAATTGGTCGTTAACGGTAAATTGAACACGAGATGCAACTCGTATCTCTTTTAATGACGTTTCCATGCCAACCGACGATATAAACTTTTATTTCTCCCCGGATTCTTTCCACTTCGCATTTTTTTTTAATCCTTTCAATTTGTTTATTTCTTTTTATTTTCCTCCTTTTTATTCTTACCCGGATTGGTTTATTCACTTTTATTGGCACTGTGCCATTCAAAAGGTCACCTTTTCTAAGGGTAAGAAACGAGCACGGCGCACAGATTGATTGTTGGCCGTAGCGAGTCGACTTTCTCCCGCATGAAAATCGACGATCTCCGTCGATGAGGAAAAAATTCGAAAAACGATGTTTGCAACGCGGTATGGGAGTGTCCAAGGGATTGTGTCAACAATGACGCAAATTGTGGCGTGTTGAAACAATCCTGCATGTGAAACCGATCTGAAAATGACGTCATTTCGATCCCGCAGGCCGCAGAACACCTGAGTTTGGGATCAGTATTTTGATTCTACTTGAAACTAGTGCAGTGAAAACCCCCATCGGTTCGCTTCACGTCATTTGGCAGAGGTAGGAATGGATGGGGCTGCTGATGCTTATTCCCGGTGTTTGCGCGAATGCTTGGAAGGTTCCCTGACCTCGGTCTGCGTTGAATGAGACAAACATGTGAATTTCATATTTTTCTCTTTGTATTTTATTTTTTCTTTTAGGCCTGGAAAAGAACAAGTTTAAAAACAGAGTTGGGGAAACCAGTGGTGAGTTGAATTTTTATTTTTTGGAAGGTTTTATCACGTTTTGTTTTCCTGTTTTTTTTTGTTGAGGTTTTTTGAGGTTTTTTTTGAGGTTTTTTTGAGGTTTTTTGAGGTTTTTGACGTTTTTTGTTTTCTTTGTTGACATTTTTTATTTTTTTTGACGTTTTTTGGTTTTTTTTAGGTTTTTTGGTTTTTTTTAGGTTTTTTGATTTTTATTGATTTTTTTGTGACTTTTTTGTTTTTTTTACGTTTTTTCGACTTTTTTTGATTTTTTTGTGACATTTTTTGTTGTTTTTTGACGTTTTTGTTGTTTTCCTTGGACATTACATCAATCATAACCAAATGATTACGTTATTTTGTTGTTTGTAATCTAAAATTTGATTTTTTTGGGTGTTTGGTGACTAAATGACGTCTGATGAATGTAAATAAATAATGAAATAATTGTTTATGACATGGGGTGTTGTGTTTCAGATGCTGTGAGATGTGATGAATGAAATTTGAATTTTTTTTCGATTTTTTTTTTTGAATTTTTTTGAATTTTTTTGAATTTTTTAAAAAATTTTTGTTTGGACTTCATTTCTTCTCTTGTTTGAAGACGTGACTGGGTTTGATATGCTTTAAAAAGGTGTTGGTATGCGTCTACTTACTCCTGTCCATCACTGCTTTACGTCGTCAGTGTTCCGACAAACGTTGTGTCGGATGAGTGGCAAGTAGGAAAAAAAGGGCAGGTGAAACGCGATGGGTGATTTGAAACCCGGTTTCAAGCCACAGCCGGAAGTCTTTTTCTAGTATATTGATAAAAGATTTTTTCCTTTTTTAATTTTTTAAAAAAAAATAAAAAAAAAAAAAATTAAAATTTTTTTAGAAAAATGGCGAAATGATGTCATGTGACACTCTGAAAAGGCTAAAAAAAAAAAAATCTGAAAAAGGTAAACAAACTATAGACAAAAGCAAAAAAATACACGAAAAATCAATTAAGCGGAAAGATAAGTGACTTTTATATGCCGGAAGTGATGAATTTTTGTCACGTTTCGACCACAGTGCAGTCAAAACACACTTGAACTGACATTTGAAGGTCGTGGCCAAAACATTTTTTTTTTTTTTACTTCTTCTTTCTTTATTCATTTATTGCTTTTTCTCTGTGTTATTTTATTACATCGTAAGAAAATAACACGAGAACACATTGAAATAAGATTGGAAATCAATGGCTTTAATGTCCTCATCACATCCTTACTTGGTTATATATTTTCTTATGTAATATCACCTGAGGCTGAGGTAACATATGGTAGTTCTGAGTTTTCCCGCTAAGAGATACTTGCCAAAGTGATTTAATTATCCACGGCAACGAAGTGATGTTTGTCGTTTAATAAATGATATCAAGTGGCGAAATGAGGAGGCGAAGTGGTGAATATACAGGGTGGTCCAAAAGTCCTTTACCTATTTTAAACGTGAATAAAAAATAAAACTAACAACTGTAGGAATTTGAAATTTAAGTCGGTGATTCATCAACTCAAAAAGATTTTTGTGGCAAAATTTCAGATTTATTCCAACAATAGACAGTTTGCGATTTCTCGTACAAGACCGAAAACGAGATTTAAAAAAAAATTTTTTAAAAAAATCTTGTTTTTTAAAATCTCGTTAATAAAATGTTGAATCGGTGTTTGCGGTTGGTCACGAAACACATTACATACGACATTTAAATCGGCAGCAGCAATTTTTAGAAAAACGAGACACCTTACACAAATTAAGCCTAAGTATTGGGCTTGTGGTTTGTGCGAGGTGTTTGACCGATTGAAAAACTAACCCGAGATAGTGTAATCGACGCAACTTTGCCAAAATTACAGCCAAAGCGGAGGAAAAATGGCGGTAGAATTTCACGACAATTGTTGTGATTGTAGGCAGTGCGCATGCGCAAGTGAAGTCGTATACACGAGAATTTGAAACGAAAAATGAAATCACGAGATTTTTAATAAAATCTCGTAATAATACAAGTCTCGTAATAATAAAAATTTTCGTACGAGAAACTGTCTATTAACTAAAAAGTTACAGCAGAAAAACTGAAAGTTAAAGTCGCTCGTAGGCATGCATTGGTTTCATATTGTTAGATTTTTATTAAACAAAAAAAACATGAGACAAGAAGCAATAAACAATAAATAATGTTACTTAATAAACTTCAACATGCCCACCATTAGTAGCTCTAAGCATATCCAATTGATATCCAATTGATATCCAATTGATATCCAATTGATATTCAATTTCTCTCCAAGTTTGATGCAGCATGTCAACAGCATTGTCATACCAAACTCTTTTTGTTGTGGTCGATCAGTTGGTAACAGTTCTTGCACCATTTGTAACTTGTAGGCATGATAATTAAGTTTCTTGTGAATGATACAATGTAGAGTGGAAAGTGGAATGTTAAGCTGAAGTGAAGCACGTCTTAGGGATGTTCTAGGACTACGCTGAAACTTCTGACTAACTTCCTCAATATGCTCATCACTGGTACGCTGTTTCCAAAAACCTTTGAAACCATTGTCGAATAGTCTGTTTACATGGAGGCTGTCTCGCATATGGTTGCCTATAATTTCGTTGCACCTTAGTAACTGATTTTGTGTCAGAAAACCATAAAACACATTGCACCATCTCCTGCATTGTCGCCATCTTTGTTCTACAAAAATCTAACAATAGAAAAAATCTAACAAGAAACCAATGCATTCCTATGAGCGACTTTAAGGTTCAGTTTTTCTGTTGTAACTTTTTAGTTATTGTTGGAATAAATCTGAAATTTTGCTACAAAAATCTTTTTGAGTTGATGAATCACTGATTTAAATTTCAAATTCCTACAATTGTTAGTTGTTTTTTTTTATTCACGTTTAAAATAGGTAAGGGACTTTTGGAACACCCTGTATAACATTCAGTCTCAGATTCTGTTAGAGTTTCGTCGATTTTCAAAAAGTGGTTTTTCTACTTTTTCTTTGAGTTTAAGGAACAACCACACTAGTCCTGAGAAAAACCACAATAATGTAGAATTGGTAGCAGAGGATGGTTTGCATCCTAGGACCCGAGTGGTAGAGCACTCAAGTCCTGGCCAGGGCTTCAAGGGAGTATGGGCTGTTTGTTTTTCACTAAGTACGGATGAGATGAGAACATTAAAGCCATTGATTTCCAATTGCATTATTACATCATGGAAATCAGCAAAGTGATGTTAATTAATTAACGTAAGTCTTTGACTGTGTTTTCTGGCTTCAATCTAGTTTTCAAACTCTGCTATTGCTCCATTTCTCTTTTATGCTTAGTTCCCACTTGGCAGAAATTCCAACAGAAAATTTTCTGCTGCAGAAAATTTTGAGTGTAGAAAGCAGCAGTGTTTACAAATTGGCTTCCTTAGCTGGCATCCATTTTTAAGTTCTACTTTTCTGCACTTTTTTGCCCAATTTTCAGTCTGCAGGTGGGAACCAACGACAGAAAAACATACTTTTCTGC
>JH432127.1:219879-233547 GCA_000239455.1 Strigamia maritima
ATTTTTACCAATTCAAGAATTCAAAAATTCTAAAAATTGTTACGGTCAAGTGTAGGGTTTCTCTACCGGTAAGTACTGGTACTGAAAAGCCGGTTCTTTGGGTTTTTTTTTTTTTTTTTTTTTTTTTTTTATTTATATATATATATATACCGAATACTGTTTTTTATTTGGTGTTGGTACCAGTTTTATCACAGCACTCACAGCTGTTTTTTTTAAAATGTTTTTCATGTTTTTCATGTGAAAATTTGTTGTTTTTCTAAAATTTTATTTCTTGAAAAAGAAAAAAGTATAAGAAAAATGTAAAAAATTTTGTTTGGTTTATTTTTTTTTAAATATCGAAAAATACCGGTAATATATCGATTTTATAAAAAATAATAATAATACCGACAATTTTTTGAGTTCAAAGCCTCACACGTAACTTTTGGTCGAAGCACTCAATTGTTGGCCTGCTTATAGTGAGAAGCTTTTACTATAGGAGCTTCTCACTTGAGAAGAACCTTTGATGCATGCGCATTGTAGTGTTTCTCGCTAGGTGTAGGACTCAAAATTTTTTTTTCTCTAATACCCCTCAAGCACGAGAGATTAATCTCGAATAATCATAGTCGTACTCATTTTCTTGGTTATTGGTAAGACCACTTGTGACCGTGATCTTATCTTGCAAAAAAACTCGTACTCATGATTATTTGAGAATCTCCCTAGCTCTTGGGATATTACATGTGAAATACCTATTTTAACAAAAACCATGTATTTCAGAAACCCTAGTCAAGTGTAAACTCTGTTTTCAAAACATTGCAAGAAACTCCCATTGGCTAGAGCCTTTTCCCAGCAATTTTTTAATACACTTAAAAAAATAATTTGAAAAATGATCGTAAAAGGGCATAAACGAACCTAAACGAACTTAAACGAACCTAAACGAACCTAAACGAACCTAAACGAACATAAAACGAACATAAAACGAACAAAAAACGACCATAAACGATCAGAAAAATGACCATATATGGTAGTTTTTTGTATTAATGTACAAGCAAACAGGCTTCAACCAATGGGAGTTTCTCGCAAGGTTTTAGAAACGGAGTTTAGTTGAAAAAGCTCATATTTTACAATAGGTGCATTCAGGAACTAAAACTCGTCAAAAACGAGCTTTGAGAGTGGTTAGTTTTATGCGTGTTTTGTGTATGTTTTATGTATAATTCTGAGTGTGAAAATCTGAGGCACGTTTTAGCTAAGTTTTAGGGAAGTTTTAGCTTCATTTTAGCTTCTATCACATGACTTGAAGCAGTCATGTGACGTCTAAAACAAATGGCGGGGATCTAACTCTACAACAGTAAAGTAGATGCTGCGCAGACAAGTGCGTAATTGTAAGACACAACCCGTGTCTCGTGAAACACTGGAATTGTAGCGTTTCTTGGCTTAAACTTAAACGTTTCCCGAAATGGACGATACATTTCAGGAAACGAAACGAGGGAAACGACTAAAACATGGAAATGTTTTAGTTCCTGAATGCACCTATTTAAACAGTCTACTTCAGGGGTCATGACGAAACATGGAGCGATGGACTGCTTTAATTTCCAATTCTAGTTCACTTTTTCCATGTCTTAGCCTAATGTCTGTGGCTGGCTGACCTCATCTTACTAGGAAAAGTTGACTGGAAATTGAAATTAGAGCACTTTATGGAGTGGAGGTGCTCCATGTTTTGCCATGAGCCCTACTGTAGTCATTGGGATAGGACATCTGTCTTGACATTTGATGTCCACAACACTCAAACGCTCTTACACACCTCCTACATCAGCCAAAGGAAGTGGTTTCGTTCGTTGAAGGAATATCAAAGTCTGGCTTTGTCTTTACAAAATGAAAGAGATGTCACATTAATTAATTTGTCCGAGATTAGGATTGATTTGCTATATTTAGCTTATAAACATTTAGATATAAATGAAAAAGGATTTGCTGATTTGCAAAGATTAGATAAAGTCGTCTATATCTTTTTTATATAGAAAATCATCAATCAAAAGTTACCAAAACAGTTCGGCTTTTGTACGTACGTGGGTTTCGCTGTGGAATGACAGTAGAACACTTGAATATAAGTAAGCAAAGATTTGCTATACTTATTCTTCAGATTAAGAGACGTCTGAAAAATAATATTAGAGTTTGCGACACCTACTTTTCCCTTATAATTATGATAATGATCAGTTTTACGTTATACAAGCTCAAAGAGAGGATTAAAATGAGTTATCATAATGGTAATCCATCAAAAATGATGATTTTTTTTCAGTCGTTCTTGCGAACCTTCAAATGGGTTTGCTTGTTTTTCTCCACTGTGTATAGTTATTGCTAAACCGGAGGTTTTTATAAGGGAAAAGTATGTTAGCGCCTTCTACTATCTATCTATCTATCTATCTATCTATCTATCTATCTATCTATCTATTTATCTATCTATCTATCTATCCTGGTTGGTTTTAGACCCCAAAAACTGCTTTAACCAAAACGATCTCTAGTTGCTCGTTTTAAACCTGGTTATTGGTTATAAAGGTTTTTGCAGCATTCTGTAGCAGCCATCTTGGAAACGATAGATCAAGCATTGTGTTTCTCGACTCCAAACTGAGATTTTAGCAAATAAAACCTGCAGATTTTGTAGGTGGGGACGTCATTTAATACCGTATTCTCTCGGAAATAACGGCATGCCGGTAATTACGAGTCTGACCAGTTTTTGACAAGTAGACAACTGGTTAATAAAAAATCAAACGGACAAAATGCAAGGAAAATTCGAATTATCCGGCACCCTGGTCTGACTCGCCATTATCCGGCATGTCGTTCTTTCCTAGGGAATACGGTAACGTCAATGAGAAATCGGCATAAAAATAAGTAAGAGTTGCGAAAAATAATGACAAACCATTTGGACGGACATCAGCGAATATCGTGGCCTCACCTACGTCAGCCACGATGTTCGCTGATATTCGTCAAAATGGATTGTCATTATTTTTCACAATTTTTACTATTTTATAGCTTAAAACCAAGCCAAAACCAAACTTTTCTAAACGAGCTAAAACCAGGTTGGTTTTCATTGTCGAACGCAACTAATATATACATTTGCCAAATGTTAAGTCCTGTAGTAGTAATCGCCTTAAGTTATACTAGGTGACTTTTCGCTGTTGCGAGATGGATTTTATTTGTTGGCACAGGACGTGGACATTTGACAACTCCTAACACAACTTCATCTAAGTTGGAGATTGTGGAAGTTCTCCAATAACTAGATCTCGTGACGCAGCAGCAAATTTATAGATTCCTTTCTTATTTTATTATTATATTTTTTTTGTTGAGTTTATTTGATTTTTGGATGTACAATATGAAATACAAAGTCATTCCATTTCCCAGAGAACATTTTTAATAAACAAACAGAATGAAACTTCCTATATCCAGTAATAAGAAATTGACAAATAGAAAGAAAAGAAATCAAAATTGGCAATTTAGCGTGAAATGAAAAGATAATATTGGCGTTTTACTTTTATAGCGAGGTCACGCGACATAAAAACGACTTCAATCCGTTGAAAGCACACTTTTAAACTTTATGGGTTGCTGTTTGCTAACGAAATTGATGTTTTTTCTTTTTTCTTTTTTTTTTTTTTATTTATTTTATTTCCTAGAAAAGCCACGCGAAACATGGTGGACACGTGGCTGGTGACACGTGCCGTCCCTCAATCACTGATGCAGGACGCTGTGGGCTGTGCTCCCATAGCCACTTCCGGTAGTAGTCCGACCGGAACAAGTTCTCGACCCAGTTCAGGGACGACGACGCCCGTCCGCAAGATCTCGGCTCACGAGTTCGAACGTGGGGGTCTTTTACGTCCAATCGTGACGACCGTCGACGGAACACTCACTTTCATCGGTGACGGCATTTCTCAGCCTCCGCCACGGCTTTTGCGAAAGAACAGACGCGAGCTGAGGGCTCTGGATGAACGGGAACTGATTTTCGCATTGGTCAAAGACATTTGTAACGATTTGGACGTCAGGAGTTTGTGCCATAAGATTTTACAAGTGAGTCAAAAGTGGATTTTAGGCTTAAATTGTTTTTTATTAGGTGCATTCAGGAACTAAAACATTTTCATGTTTTAGTCGTTTTCCTCGTTTCGTTTCCTGAAATGTGTCGCCATTTCCGGAAGCGTTTAGGTTTACGCCAAGAAACGTGTGTGCACGCGCGTTTTAGGAAACGCTACAATTCCAGTGTTTCACGCGACACGATTGCGCACTTGTCTGCGCAGCATCTAACTCTACGACAGTAGAGTTAGATCGGCGCCACTTGTTTTAGACGTTACATGACTGCTTCAAGTCATGTGATAGAAGCTAAGACGAAGCTAAAACTTAGCTAAAACGTGCTTCAGATTTTCACACTCAAAATTATACACAAAAACACGTAAAACTAACCTCACGCAAAACTCGTTTTTGACGAGTTTTAGTTCCTGAATGCACCTATTGTTTTTATTTTATTTTTGGGGCTTATGGGAGACAAAGAATTGGGTGTATATATATATATGTATATATATAGTCATTTGACATTTTAAAGTTAAGAGGATTCTGGTTTGTATAGTGGGATTTAATGTGATTGAAACACCTTGGAAATTTATTACTGGAGATTAGGTTGGAAATCCTCTTCTGGTCTTCGGAGTCTGGAATGGAGGAAAAAATGGGAACAAGTTATTGCTATGGAGTAACTTAAAGAGGATGTTAGGACTGCTTTTCAGTATTGGCAGCATCTTTTAATCAATTTTGAAGATAAACAACACAGGAAACTCATTTTTAGATGTTTTCGGTAAAACCCGCGAAAGCCATGCGTTGTTGATTTTCTTGTCGATTTTTATAATTTATATGTGAAACTTAATTTAAAAAATTTATAAAAATTGTTTTATAAAAGACTTTTAGGAATGCAGCTATAGTTTACACTTTTTTTTTTTTTTTTTTTTTGTTAAAATTATTTGCGCAACATTGTCATAAAGATTTTGTTTATGGTTTGATGCTTCTTGGGAACTGTGCCAAGCTCGACATTACTAGTTCTTAGCTTTTAAAAGTGCTATGTACAAATGAATACAATTTCACAACAATCAAGATAGTACAGAGACTGATTCTCATTTGTGGATTAACAATACATTATAAAAAATGCATTATTTTCAGTTTGAAATTTTAGTGAGAGAGATAGAGAGGGAGCAACAATATACAACATTATGTTTTGTTTGATTATTTATTTTCTTTGTAAAGTAAAGGTATTGTTATCAAATAACGATTGTTTAGTGAATTTTAAGCTACCCTAATGTAACTTATAAATTTAACGTAACTTTAGGATAGTAACGTATGGTTTTGTTCATGCTGTTTGTAGACGGTGAATGTAAATTGACCAATCACCCAATTTCTCATTCTATCTCGTTTTTCATGCGAGAAGCAGCTGTCTTTGCATTGGTTGTCATAATTTCTTAAGTTACGTTATTTCCTACTTTAAAATCAATTTTGAAGTAGGAACTTAAGTTTACGTCTGTGATTTTAAACTCACAATGCATTGCACAGCCATCTTGTGTTACGTTACGGAGTGGTATGAACACCAATGTGAACTAACCATAAAGCCGTTAGATGGTATAGACAGCATTTCCACTAAACTACGTTTCCAACACATTGCGAGAAACTCCTATTGGCTGGAGCCTGTTTGCTTGCACATTAATACAAATTTATATACATTTGTATTAAAAAATCACCATATATGGTCATTTTTATGGTCGTTTATGTTTGTATATGCCCTTTTATGGTCATTTTTCGAATTATTTTTTTATAAGTGCATTAAACAATCGGTGGGAAAAGACTAGCCAATGGGAGCTTAGCATAATAGGAAATGATATAAAATGTAGCCGATGTGTGCAAATTTTTTTGTAACAGGATTAATAGTTGACCTTTAAGATTCCATTTGGTTTGGTGTTGTAATCGGCTGACAGAATTTATTCTGCATGGAATTATTAAAACATCTGTATGATAGTTTAAATGACAATTTGCATGCATAACTGACATATTTGAAGCTTCATCTATTAACAAGTTATTGGGACATTGAAAATCTTCTTGACAGCAATTTATATCCAAAGCGCAAAGCATATGACAGAAATTGTTGTGTGGGATAAAATTGACATTCAACACACGCACCCACACACACACACACACTTATCACTTTATGTGTCAACAATTCAGTTTTTGAGATATTGTTACAAATGGGAATTGTAGTACACATGTTATTATTAAACAAAATTCAATAGTTGTTTTTAGATATTGTTACGATTGATTGATTGATTGATTGATTGATTGATTTATTTATTTATTTATCTATCTATCTAGAATGTGGGAATCTTGACCAACGCTGACCGTTGTTCGTTGTTTTTGGCCCGTGAAGCGGGCTCCAGCCGGTGTCTGGTGAGCAAGTTGTTTGACGTCAGCATGGACTCGACCATCGAATCAATGGAAAAAAACGAATTTGTGATTCCTTGGGGAACCGGAATCGTGGGCTATGTGGCTGAGACTGGAGAATCCGTCAACATTCCTGATGCGTACAAAGTAAGATTTAAAGCGGCATTAGGAAAGGGTCAGATGGGCTCTGGTCGTGGATCCGAATGACCAAAACGTCACGTTTCTTAGTGGATGAGTTAAATTTCACTAGGAAGTTCAGTTTTCGGGGGTTTGCGATAGACAAAAAAGAAGTTAAAGTTGAAATCGAAGGAAATTTACAATCGCCATCTGGCGATTATTTTACAAGGCAGCTGTGGGAAGACCATGTGGGTGTAATGTCTTGTCGTCAACTCTGAATTGATGTTTTTTGAGGGGGTGGGGATTATAGATCAATATGTAGTCAATTCAGGTAGGATTTTAAAACTCTATCTAAACAATTCGTGCACGAAACTCCCATTGGTTAATGCCTATGCATTGTACCGAAAGTATATATTGTGGTATCTTATTTTAATCCTCTAGTTGAGCCGAGTCGAAAAATCATCGCTTCGTAGTCCAAAAATGTGCGTGCCATTGTTAACGAACGGAAATGCTCGTAAAATATTTTATAAAATTCTTTACATTTGGATTTTTGTATTGTTGCGCACATTTTTTGGCTACGAAACAATGATTTTTCGACTGGGCTTGACTAGAGGATTAAAATAAGATACAACAATATATACTTTCGGTACAATGCAAAAAAAGTTCACTTCTCAGTTTTGTGCACCAATTGTTGGATAGAGTTTAGTATGATATTTTGGTTTTAGTTTTTTGTCAGAATTAGTTGAGTTTTTAGCTACTAGGGTGTTGGGGGTCTTTTTCGTGGACACTTGATGGGTATTTCTTTGTAGCACTACGGTGCCAAAATCGTATTTCCATATAGAGCGCTTTTTTGCGTAGTGGCAAGCAGCCGCATTTCTTTTTAAAGCGCATTATGGTATCGTCACTTCCGGTATTTAGTGATGTCATGATCTGCTTGAAGGTAGTGCTACATGTTGCAAAAATAAATATCTCTTTGGGCTGATGGTTCATGGATCATTACTCTAGTTGTGTCTGCACATGTGTGTAACTAATTGGTTGTGTAATTATCCGTTGGGAAATTCTGGAAAAGGAGATATGTTGTTAGAGTTGGAATTATTGTTATTAATAGTGTTAGTAAGGAAGGTAACGTGTGATTTAGGGTTGGGATTTTTTTTTTTTATGGTTTTAGTGGTTTTTTTTTTTTAGATGATTAATATTTAATTACGAAGAGGATGATTTGTGACATGATATTATAAAAGTTTAGTGAATTTCTTTATGATCAAATAGTGTAGTTGAGCGGGGCAAATCACAGGACTTGAATCTCTTCAATGTATATTAAATTACTAGGATTATGTGTGCTTTGACAGCTAAAAGTGAAAAAGGAAAATTAAAAAATTCTTAGAAAAAAATTCTAAAATTTAAAAAAAAAAAATAATGCGAGAGAAAATAAAATCAATAAATGTCAAAAAATGTCAATCAAATTTCATTTTTTTTGTAATTTTTTTTTTTTGAATTTTTTTTTTTTAGATTTATTATATTTTCAAAAAAAAAAATCAAAATATTTAAAAGAAAAAAAATCAATAAAAATTCAATAAAGTGTAGAAAAGTTTTAGAAAATTTTAGAATATTAAAAAAATTCAAAACAAAAACTGAAAAAAAAGTCATTATTATATTTATATTAATTAGACGAGTCTTTTAATTAAAATTCATAATTGAGATTCAACCTATACTCTATTTATCATTTCGTTGGTTAATATAATAATTGGTTAATAACCTATATTGTATCGAAAGTATATATTGTGGCATCTTATTTTAATCCTCTAGTTGAGCCGAGTCGAAAAATCATTGTTTTGTGGTCCAAAAGTGTGCGTGCCATTGTTAACAAATGAAAATGCTCGTAAAATATTTTTAAAAAATTCTTTACATTTGGGTTTTTGTATTGTTGCGCACATTTTTTGGCTATGAAACAATGATTTTTCGACTCGGATCGACTAGAGGATTAAAATAAGATGCCACAATATATACTTTCAGTACAATATAGGTCATTAACCAATGGGAGTTTCGCGCACGAAATAATAAATAGAGTATAGGATTATGTCTGCTTTGTCAGCTAAAAGTGAAAAAAACATATTCATGTTTCACTCGTCTCCCTCGTATCGTTTCTTGAAACGTGTCGTCATTTTTGGAAACGTTTAGGTTTAAGCCAGGAAACGCGCGTGCGTGCGCGTTTTAGGAAATGCTACTATTCCTGCGTTTTACGAGACACGAGCTTGTATCTCATAATTACGCACTCATCTGCGCAGCCTCTAACTCTACTGCTGTAGAGTTAGATCGGCGCCATTTGTTTTAGAAGTCACATGATTGCTTTAAGTCATGTGATAGAAGCTAAGACGAAGCTAAAACGTACCTAAAACTTAGCTAAAACGTGCTTCAGATTTTCACACTCAAAATTATACACAAAAAAAACGTAAAACTAACCACACGCAAAACTCGTTTTTGACAAGTTTTAGTTCCGCAACTAGTCAAAAAAAAAAAAAACAATAAAGCAAATTTGAAAAAAAGAAAAATTTCATTTCAGGATGCGAGATTCAATCACGACATTGACCAAGTGACCGGTTACAAGACCCGAAGTATCTTGTGCATGCCAATCAAGGACGTGGGTGGCGAAGTTCTGGGTGTGGCCCAAGTGATCAATAAAATCGGCCTCAAGGGTGACGAACCATTCGACGAAAATGATGAAAAAGTAATTGGATGATTTCTACAATCATGAATCATTTCTTATCGCTTGTTTTACGCAGGTGTTTGCATCTTATTTGCAATTTTGCGGAATTGGGATTCGCAATGCTCAGATATACGAACGTTCTCAACTGGAAAATAAACGCAACCAGGTACGATGTTATTTTAAAATATTTAAATCGGGTTGCCATGGTGATCTGATCTTGTTAATTTTTTTTTTTTTTTTTTTTTTTTTTATACCATTTTGATTAATTACCGTATATGCTCGCGTATAAGTCGAGGATTTTTGGACCAAATCTAGGCCTATTTTTCCAAATTCAACTTAAATGCGGATCAAAGAAACAAACATTTTTTTGTTGTAGAATTTTACAAATTACATCCGTTCAATATTGAGGCAACTCCGTAGGCTACCTACAGGGTGGCCTGGACGTTGAACGGACGTGATTTGTGAATATATGTATACGCTCGCGTATAAAGTCGAGGATTTTTGGACTAAATCCTGGTATTTTTCTTCCAATTCGACTTATACGCGGATCAATGGTTTTTGACCCGTTTTAAGACGGGGTCGACTTATACGCGGGTCGACTTATACGCGAGTATATACGGTACTTGGAATTTATTCATTTCTTTGGTTACTTCGGTTTAATTTGGAAATATTTTTATTTTTTTTTAGGTTCTTTTAGATTTGGCTCGAATGATATTTGAAAAACAAAGCACGATTGAGCACGTGGTCTATAGGATCATGACACATACGCAGTCTCTTCTCAGATGCGAGAGATGTCAAGTCTTGCTGGTCCACGAAGCCTCAAAGGTACGGAAATTTTATCGTGTTTTGCTGGGAAGCCCGATTGGAGTGTTTTGCAGCGATGCCAACATAATGTATCAATAATTTCAAGTGAATTCATGTGATTTTTTATTGGAAACAAATGTTGAAAACAAACAAAACTAGAAAACAAACAAGACTTTTTATTGAAATTTAAATTATTTTAATTTTTTTTTTTTTAGATTTTTAATGGTGTTTTAAAGGGTTTATGCCGTCACAGTTTTTATTGGTCCATTGGATTAAGCATCATTTATAACCCTTACATAATTTTTTTTTTAGAGATGTCTTGAAAAATATTTTCGGGTTTAAAACCCATTGTTGAAGTTGTGAAAACGAGGAGACAGCAATATGAAAAAGTGTGAGATAACAGCGAGACCAATTTAAGAATTTGCATGATTTTTACCACTAGTGACGTAACCCTATGTATTTAAAGGGACAATGAACTCAGAAATGAAAATGAAATATGTTATTCATGAGATTAAAGTGTGTAGAAATATTACACTTAATTTCATTTTTTTTGAGTATTAAATTAGAAATTAATAGATAAAAAGAAATCATACTGGTCACATGGTCAAAATCTGTAAACATGATTGGTCATGGGCTTTTTTGGGCTACCAATTGAAAAATATCAAAAAATTCCAAAGGGGGGGTCATAGAACAGCCTTAAACTGACTTCAATTATCATTCTCCTCTATATTTCCATTGTGGGCAGCCATTTTTGCTGTTCTTTTAAAAGCTTGCCTTCCCTTCTCTGCTGCTGCGTAACCGCACCACAAAACCTTACGCGGTAGTATATAGTTCCAATTGTTTTTGTTTCATGACAAATGGATAGAAATTTTAACATGGAGAATACTAACGGTGACGTCAGAAACAGCACTCTGCCAGCAGTGGCCAACAATGTCCCTCACCAAGCTGAAATAAGCCGTTCGACATACAAAATAATTTTTTTTACACGTGTTCCGAAAACTTTAAAAAATAAATAAAAATCATTTAGGTCTTTTTAAGAGATGTCGAAAATTATTCAGCTACAAAACATCTTTAGTCGTAAATTTAAAAAAAAAAATGTAGTTTTATTATATTTCCATAAAAAGTAAATTTTACTTATCCAAGCGGCAAAAGATAAGCCGCATTTTAAATAAATGTCCATATTTCCTGACTTTGTCAGAAACGGATGAATTACTGCAAGAAAAACATCCAAACTGAATTTACAATGCACAACTGGTCAGAACCAGTGCTTTTCTGTATGATCATCAAAAATGACTGCTTGTTGACAACACATTTTTCTCATTAATTTTTCAAAAAAAAAATAATTAATTAATTTTTATGAAGAGAAATTGATTTTTTTTTTTCACTTCTCTTTCCTGTTGACGGTTTAGGTTTAAAAATTTTAAATAATTTTTCTTCCCACGTAGGAAATTGAGATTTTAAAGGAATGAGCTAAAGGGATGTTTTTGAAAAAAGTCTGATGCTGGGGGCAGACATGCAGCGATTTGCATCGCATTCCGCGCATGCGCAGAAAACGTCACTTCCTTCGCGCGATCAAGGAATCTACTTTTGAAAAAAGTACAGTCACTAAAGTCTATTTACCTATAAGTTTGGAGTAACTCGGATTGGTCAGTGGACTGATCGCAGGAAGGTATTCATATCCTAAGTCACATGTCTGTCAGTAACCAATGAAAGTAAAGGTCATTTATGAATAAACCGCGCAAAACCACCATCTTTTAAGAAATAGATGGACCGGTCAATGATTAGCTTTAATCATGGCCCGGTCGAATCGCGCAAAACTGCCATCTTGAATAAATAGATGGCCTGGTCGAACTATATGAAACTGCCATCTTGGATAAATAGATGGCCTGGTCGAACATTTGACGACCGGTTTTGAGCGGTTTAGAACTACTTTGTTACGCGCAACACCATTTAACTGTTAGTTGCCACGACCAATCCGAGTTACCCCAAACTTATAGGTAAATAGACTTTATGTACTCTTTCATCAGGCGATGTAAATCGCATCCAATGGGATGCGAGTATTGTATCACATGCTCTAATTACTCGGGAAATGATCACTTGTCCGAATGGTCGTTTGTCCGAAATTCCAAAAATCCGATCGGTACGTTTGTTCGATGAAAAACGTACCGTCGGACAAACGGTGATTTTGTCCGGAAAACGTTTTTGTCTTACACTTGTATCCTTCTCAAGCCAATTTTCTACTTCAAAATGAAGCAGCTCACATTAAATTCACTCGCTTAACCCTCAGACGCCTATCATTTTGGGTCAACGCAAAGACCTATTAGTGGTGTCAATTGACACGTTTTATACACTCTGAGTTGAAGCGCTTTAGTTCTGTTACCATGGTTACCATGGTTTTACCAACTGACGCTAGGTGTCCCAATTGTAAAAATCAAGACACTCGGTCAAAATATGATCATTTGAACAGCATGCAAGGTGTTTAGTTATTTATTTATAATAATTGCGTATATTAACTTAATTTTAATTCCAATTAGTGCAATTAATTGCAATTGATATGAAATGTGAACTGAACATGTGCCGACTGCTTTGTTTATTCTCTACTTTGCATATAGGTGGCGTTGTATTTTAAAAGCGCTCTCACTAAAAAGAAAAAAATGCAGTGAAAACAGCAAACGTTTTAAGCTGAGATTTTAAGGGGCTCATATTTTCTCTTTACAATTACTTTTTTTTATAAGTCTGAAAATTACCAAATAAATTGAGCGTATGTAAAACCTCTTTTTGAACAGCTCCAGAAAATTTCAGATTTTTTGAAAAATTTTTTGAAAAAAATTTGTATTCAGAACTATTGCCTGTGTCAATTGTCCCATAGGATAGGCTTCTGAGGGTTAACCCCAACTGAAGAACCCCGGATCAAACAAAACTCTGCAATGTCCATTCCGCGCCAACAAAAGATTAACTCCAATCGCTGCGTCTATTTTTCAAAATACTTTTCTTCCAAAGAAAACAACCAAATAAACCTTAAGGATTGAGGCATCTAAATCCGCACATAAACAAGCTCCAGAAATCACTGTACATAAGGTCGATGCACGTGTGGATTAAATAGATTAACGTCATCAACACCCAATTTTTTATTTTTTTTAAAGTGGGAAAATCAATAAACAATCTTAGAAAATGTTTTTTCACATGAAGATCTAAAAAAGAACTAATATAAAAAATAAAAAAATGTCGGATAATTTTAATTTTATTTTTTAAACTTTTTCGTCGCCGTTTGTTCGAAAGCCGTTTGTCCGAATGGTCGTTTGTATGAAATTATCGGACAAACGACCATGCGGACAAACGGTTTTTCAGACAAACGGCGTCGGACAAGTGTACCACCCTCAATTACTCCATTTTGTTTTTTTTTTTATCAACAATAGTTTCAAAATATTTGTTGATATGTGACGTCGTATTAACAAATATTCGGAACAACAGGTGTCAGTCAAGGTTGTGTTATTTGTCATAGCAACAAATATTTTGGAACAATCGATTCGCGCCAAGTCTGCTGTAGCTAAGGCGATTACTGCAGGGACGTAGGGAGAAAATTAGTTTCGGGGGGGGGGGGGGTCTAAGTAAATTTTCTT
>JH432127.1:233567-255141 GCA_000239455.1 Strigamia maritima
TTTTTTTTTACTAAAAAAAATTTTTTTATACAAAAAGATTTATTTCAAAATAATTTCGGGGGGGGGGGGGTTCCGTGGATTACTGTTGACGAAAACGCTAATGGTGGGCGCAGACATGCAGCGATTCGCATAGCATTTGAATCGCGGATGGCTCTGCGCAGAAAACGTCACTTCCGTCGCGCGATCAAAGAATGTACTTTTGAAAAAAGTACAGCCACTGTGTACTTTTTCACAGGCGATGCAAATCACATCCAATGGGATGCGAGTATTGCATCACATGTTCAAATTGCTCCATTTTGTTTGTTTTTTTCAACAATCGTTTCAAAATATTTGTCACAGCAACAAATATTTTTGGAACAATAGATTCGCGCCAAGTTTGCTGTAGCAGAGGCGATAGACTGTCGCGAATCGCGGGGCGAAATCGCTAGGCGACGCGAATAGCTGCATATCTGCGCCCAGCATAAGCGATGCGAAATCGCTGCATGTCTGCGCCCTGCTTAAATTTAAATTTGGATGAAAAGAAGGTTTTGTGCTATACTGATGATGAGCAAAAGGTCTTGAGACTTTAGATTGGATTTTCATGTACAAATAACGATTAAAACAAGCTGCAAAACGCATTTATCTTTGTGCAGATTGAAAAGAAAAACAATACTAAATTGCAATTTTATTATACTTTTTAGTTTCATTTTTTTTTTTAGATTTGATTTATTCACTTAGGGGTATTACAAAGTAAAAAAAAAAAAAAGGTTTGATTATTATCTTTATTTTTTAAAAAAAAAACACAAAACACATATTTCACACATCACCACAGAGACGCGTTCATCCATGGTAACGAGTTCTTTTTTTTTTTTTTTTATGTATACTTGAAGGGATCTTTCTCTCGAGTGTTTGACCTGGAGGAAAATGATTTGAAAAACGAAGAAACAGATGTTCGAACGAGGTACAGTACAAAATGACCATTTTTGATGTTTAATTCAAAGTGTTGGTTTTTTTATTTTTTTTTGTTATTATCATTTTTTTGGATTTTTTATTCTATATGCATTAAAATCATGAGAAATCTGGTTTATAAACTCTATCCAACAATTCGTGCACGAAACCGAAAAGTGAACTTTTTTGCATTGTACTGAAAGTATATCTTGTGGTATCTTATTTTAATCCTCTAGTCGAGCTGAGTCAAAAAATCAATAGGTAAAAAAATCAATCCTGAAATGAAAAGTCACTTATTTGCCTGAAATGACTTTTAAAAGGAAAATTTGACCTAATTTACGTCATATTTGCCTTATAGAAGTGATTTAAGTGACTTTAGAGAAAAGGCAAACACAACTCACTTCTTTGCCTTATAGAAGTCAATTCTTTTTACTGCACATGCGCAGGGTTCACAAAAAATAGCTTTAGTGGCATCCATGTTGGAAACGATTAGATCGTGATGTTTCTGCACTCTGAACTGAAGTTTTAGCGAATAAATCCTGCTAATTTTGTAGGTGGGGACTTCATTTACAACATCATTCTAACGATACTTTGAGAAATCAGCATGAAAATAGGTAAGAGTTGCGAAAAATGACGACAAATAGGGTACGGACATTACTGAACATCGTGGCCGCGGAATGTGCACTTACGTCGGCCACGATGTTCGGTCATGTCCGTCAAAATAGTTGTCATTATTTTTTACAAATTTTATCTATTTTCTAGCAGATTCTCATAAAATATATTAGCTAAGATGGAATGGACAATTTTTCAACGGAATCGAATTTTTATTCCGCAGTTGAAACAATAAAAATACAAATGAAAATGCATGAACAATTTAAGTGTGTTCATTGAGAAGTCACTTTTCCATAAGGCAGACAAGGAGAAGTGTTTTTTGACTTTTCCTTTTCAGGTTTTAAAATATTTTACAAGCGTTTTCGATTGTTAACAATGGCACGAACATTTTTGGACTACAAAGCAATGATTTTTCGACTCAGCTCAACTAGATGATTAAAATGAGATATCACAATATATACTTTCAGTATACAATGATTAGGTAATTAACGAATGGGAGTTTCGTGCATGAATTGTTAAATAAAGTTTAAAGTGAATACAAACAGACTTTTTGATAGTTTTTAAATGTTTAATGCTTTGCTTACATCAACAGCTTGAAGTGATGGGCAGGCTTAAGCCTTGAAGACAAAAGTCGAAAGTCGAATAATGCAGAAATTTTAAATATTTAAATTATTTCTTAGGGTTTTACAATATGATTGATTTGAATCAATAGTTCTATACTCTATTTATCATTTCGTGCGCGAAACTCCCATTGGTTAATAACCTATATTGTATCGAACGTATATATTGTGGCATCTTATTTTAATCCTTTAGTTGAGCTGAGTTGAAAAATCATTGTTTTGTAGTCCAAAAATGTGCATGCCATTGTTAACAAACGAAAACGCTCGTAAAATATTTTAAAAAATTATTTACATTTGGGTTTTTGTATTGTTGCGCACATTTTTTGGCTATGAAACAATGATTTTTCGACTCAGCTCGACTAGAGGATTAAAATAAGATGCCACAATATATACTTTCGGTACAACGCACGATAGCTGCACAATGCATTGTGGGTTTAAAAATACAGACGTAAGTGTTGGAATTTGTGTCAGCCCCAACATCTAGTGGTGATTATAGGATTATGTCAGTTACGTTAATCCCCCATCCCCTAAGTAAAGAACGTTGTTATCTCCTGTCCTAATTTCCTATTGGTTCAAACCCATCACCTGGTGGGAAATATTATTACAGGATTTGCGCAGATCACAAAAATGTACGCATGAACGTACAAACGCATAATTAAAAAGTTATACGTTTGATTTTTTTTGTTTGCGCAAACACTCATCACGTATCATCGTAAACTTATAAACACATGAACGTACAAACCCATAATTAAAAAGTTATACGTTTGTACGTTCATACGTGTTTATACGTTTACGTTGATATGCGATGAGTGTTTGCGCAAACAAAAAAAATCATCCTATCAACGTGGTGACAATCGATCTGAAATTAAAATTCAAAAACATGATTCAAATACCCTTTGCAGTCAATGATGGTAATGTGTTGGTGCTGGTGGCGGGGATGGTTCGTTATTTTCACGTCCTCGGCTTCTAATACTGCGTCCTAGGCCTCTACCGCGTGTTCGGCCCGTCATTTTTGCAAATGGCGGTTTGCAAAGGCGGAAGCAGGCCAATTTGTTTGTTACGCGCATGCCCATAACAATACGTTCATACGTTCATACGTTCATACGTTCAGGCGATGAACGTATGGACCAACATAAGAATTTAATTCTTACGTTGATCTGTACGTTTTAACAATCACGTATCAACATATCTACGGATGAAACATACGTTCACACATTGATACGTTGATACGTTTGTGTAAATTTCGGGCACAAATCCTCTATTACTATCTAACTGTATATAATACTATAATACTATAATACTGTAAAAATAAAATCAGTTGGTCTAAAGATCTTGTGGATTTTGACTTTACTCTCTTATAATGTGCTGCATCTGCTTGAATTAACAACAGTAAGAACTTAAGTTCTTACTTCAAAATTGATTTCCAAGTAGGAAGTAACATAACTTAAGAAATTACGGCAAAAAATGAAAAGATAGCTGCTTCTCTCACGAAAAACGAGATGGAATGAGAAATCACGTTATTGGTCGGTTTACATTTACTGTCTACAAACAGTGTGAACATGTTACTTTCCTTAAATTACGTTAAATTTTTGTAAGTTACGTTACATTACGTTCAATTTAAATGCTGCAAGGAAATTCTACTTTTTACGTTGATGTCTTTTTATTGCAGTTTCTCTTTAACACTTTTAAAAACTTGTTTTTCAAAATCTTCCTACACTAATTATGTAAATTTGACTCATGAATATCTTTATTTTGATAAATCTTCATTTCTTTTTTATTCCAATTTCATTTCATCATATAGTCATCTTTTATCTTGTATATGCAGCTATGACCTTTCTCTGTGTACAAAATGTTTGCTTTTTTCTATTTTGTTTGGACACAATAAATTTGCTGATACACAATAGAAGGGAATTTATGTTTTTGACATTTTGATAAAGCAATCCTTTTTATTCCTTTTTTTTTTTTTTTTTTGCTATTTTTAGTCCGTTCGAAGGAAGATTTCCCATTAATATCGGCATTAGCGGTCACGTGGCTACAACTGGACAGGTAAAATCTCTTAATATTGATTCGAGGGCTTAAGTGTTTAGTTATTTGTCCTTTTTCAGACTGTCAACATCGCTGATCCTTACTCTGATAGCAGATTTGATCCAGCGGTAAGTTTTGTTATTGACATATCGGAAAGGAGAAAATTGTGTGGCTTTAATGAAAAATGGATGAGATGTAAATATTAAAGAGTTGACAACATCAAAAATATAGAGGGTTTGAGCAACTGAAAATTGCACAAACGTACCAACGTACCAACGTACCAACGTAAGGTTTTATACGTAGATACGTTGATAAGTCTTGGTTAAAGCATACGAGGTGCGTTCAATTCCAAAGTGATTATAAAAGCATAATTAAATCTGATTAAACTTAAATAATCTAAGGTCAAGTTCCTTGATCGGAACTAGTTCTTAATCCAAAATGGCAACTAGGACAAAGTTTGAGGATTTTATCATAGTGGTATACATTAAAGTATACCAGAAGTGTTGTAATGTAGTAAAAAATATATAAAAAGGCAGTTAAATCTCTTAATAAAGTCGATCGAGCGCCACGGCGATCCTCGGTCTATCTTGAATCCAAAATGGCTGCCAGAAATGCCATCAAAAACAAGATTTCAGCAGCGTATACCATCCTCAACGTGGTTTACATACAAGAGGTTTACGGGTAACTGATTATTGGAAAGTGACGTAAAAATTTCTGCCTAGCGAGAATCAAAAGAATCAAGATAAACAGTTTATCACTTTGGAATGGAAGCACCTATACATCAACGTAACAATTGGTAAATACGTTTAGGGTGTGTATGAAGGTATTGTTATGCGCATACGCATAACAAAGCAATCGGCCTGATTTCGTTTTTGCAAGCCGTCATTTGCAAAAATGTCGGGGCAACGATACTGTAGAGGCCCAGGACGTGAAATAACGAACTATCGCGTTACAAACTATCGAGTTTACGTCACATAACTGGTAAGAATCGTGCAAATTTTCGATTTGGTTTCGGTTTTATCTCTCACTTTTTCATATTGTCGTCTGCTCATTTTCACAACTTCAACGTTGGGTTTTAATCTTTTAATATTTTTCGAAAAAAATGTCTGAAAAATTAAATTTACGGGTTTTAAATGATGCTTGATCCAATGGACCAATAAAAAAATGTGATGTTGTAAACCCTTTAAAATAATTTACGCAGTACGTAAAGTAACCTGTCTCAGTTTACACAAAAGCCGCATTTATTTACTCATCTTAACGAGTGGAAATCAAGTTCTAATGGTTTTTTGCGGTTAATACCGTTGAACTATTTAATTTGCAGGTGGACGAGACGTGTAACTTTAAAACGCGAAGCATTCTTTGCATGCCGATCAAAAATGCAGCTGGTAATATCATTGGCATCATACAACTAATCAATAAACCAGACAACATGCCCTTCACTCAAAACGACGAGCATTTCTTGGAGGTAGGAATTTGAGTATTTTGCTATGAAAATTGGGCTTCTCTGCAAAACAAATTACTAATTTAACTCCGATTTAAAATTATATTCCATATTCGCATTACTAGAATGTGTTTTAAGTGTTACTATGACTCCAGTTTTTGAATTTTGGTGTTTTCATGACTCAAGATCATCAAGCTATGTTCTTTAAATTACATTTTAAACACATTTCGTTTGTGTAATCACCAAAAACATTACAGGCCACAAGTAATCTTGCATGTACAGTGCACATATGCAGTTTTTGGTTTGCAATGAGCACAGTATCACGACTTAAATTGTTTGTGGTTTTTTTTTAGTCATTTAACAACTTCAAGGAGGGTTGAAGGGCTTTTCTGCAGTAAAAAACATGAAATCTTTACGATACAGGATCAGACAGCTTTGTTTTTGTAGATTAGGACTGGATTTAATGGAAAATAGATGCAAATTCATGCAAAGCTCTGCAAATAACATTCTATGCTGGGCGCAGACGTGCAGCGATTCGCAACGCATTCCAATCGCTGATGGCTCCGCCGCAGAAAACGTCACTTCCGTCGTGCGATCAAGGAATTTACTTTTGAAAAAAGTACAGCCATTGTGTAATTTTTCACCAGGCTATGAAAATTGCATCCAATGGGATGCAAGTATTGTATCACATGCTCTAATTGCTCCATTTTGTTTGTTTTTTGTCAACAATTGTTCCAAAATATTTGTTGATATGACGTCGTATTAACAAATGTTTGGAACAACAGGTGTCAAAGTTGTGTTATTTATCATAGCAACAAATATTTTTGGAACAATCGATTCGCGCCAAGTCTACTGTAGCAGAGGCGATTACTGTCGCGAATCGTGGGACAAAAACGATAGCCGATGCGAAATCGATGCATGTCTGCGCCTAGCATTACTGTTTGCTTGGCAAATGTTCTGGGTGGTTGTGGTCTTTTCTTGCATCTGGTGAGAAAACTTATAAATACTGATAAATGTAAAAAAAAAAAATGCGCAACAATACAAAAACCCAAATGTAAATAATTTTTTAAAATATTTTACGAGCATTTTCGTTCGTTAACAATGGCACGCACATTTTTGGACTACGATACAATGATTTTTCGACTCAGCTCGACTAGAGGATTAAAATAAGATATCACTATATATACTTTCGGTACAATGCATAGGTCATTAACCAATGGGAGTTTCGTGCACGAATTGTTAGATAGAGTTTAGGTTTGAATGATGTGTCATCAGCTTAAAAACAATAAAAAAAAATGCTGACTAAAGTGAAGCTTATAATGATTTATGTCTTGTCTGTGAAGGATTACGGTGAAATTTATATATTTTTTTAATGTTTTGATTTATTAGGATAAGTTAAAGAATGTTTAGGATCATCATTTATGCTTACATGAGGTTACATGAAGGATGAAGGATATTAAAGTTGACATTAAGAAAATGCTGAATCTTGTTTAAATAACAAAGGCTGTTGATAAATTCAACTGCCCTCTTTTTTACAAGTTCTTTGCTGCATTAGTTTTGCATATTAGGTTTGTTTTCGGGGCAAATTAGGCAAATTAGTTTTCCGAAATTGGATTTTTTTATTTTTTTTTTATTCAAATTGTGAAAAAAATGCATTTTTAGATTGTTTTTTTTAATTTTTTTTTATTTTTAGAATTTTTATTATTATCTTGTTGTAATTTAAGAGAAATGTGGCCAAGTTTAGTTTTTAAGGGATCCTGCCATGTTTCACAAATGGCCAAGGAAATTGGTTTTTTCACCTAAACGCTTATTTGCTTCTCTTGGCACGTGGGAAACTTGATTGCAGTTTTTTTCCTCTCCATCTAGTAGTGCAGTAGAAAGTGTAAAAATCAACACTGCATTGTCCATGGCATTGGTCAAGTCGCAGCACCAAAAAAAGTGAATGAATTTTTTTCTATGATTTTGACTAAATGGACATTTTGACATTTTTCGTCCGAAAAATAAAAATAAAAAAAAACTGAAACGATATTTTAATACGATATTGATTAAAATATCGCTATTTTATTTTGCCTTTTTTTACTTCGGGCCGATATTTTTAATTTTTATCGTATTGGATATCGTAATTATATTTTGTGATGAGAAAACAACTGCGCCTGCGCGCAACAAGCTGAAGACGCCATCTTGTTTGTTTCGATGCTTGCCGGCGAGGGCAAGTAAGCATTCCAAACTAGGTTTCTTTTTAACTATTGAAAACAGCTTCCTTTCAGATATATTTTTACCTTTATTTGTCAAATTTACCGCAATCTTGACAAATGTTTCGTTGGAACCAGTTATGTTGGACACAGTTAACACTAAAACCTGATGATTTTTTTTTTTAATTTTTGTTTCACAGTTTGTTTCGCAATCTGTTGTACGAAAATCAAATTACGAAATTAAAAAAAACACGAAATAATTAAAAATATTTAGTTTTTTTATTTCGTAATTTTTCTTACGAGAAATCGCAAAGTCTCTAATAACATTACTGTTGGAAAACTAAATTTTATAATACAATAAGAACCATTTTAAGTATACCGTATTTTGTCGATTAAAGGTCGCGGCCTTTATTACAAATTGCGGCCGTAATTCGAGGGCGGACGTAATTCGAGGGCGGCGTTTAATTCGTTTGGTCATAAATTGCCTTGCATGTACGCAACTTTTTAAATTGTAAAACGTGTGTTTAATCGATTTTAATGTATTTAATACGTGCAAACGTATTAAAAACGTATTAAAATCGTTTGAACACATCTTTTACAACTTAATAACTTGCGTACATGCAACGCAATTTAGACAAAGCGATACCGTACACATTTCGAATAATGGCCGCGGCCGTAATTCGAGTGCGGCGTTTATTTCGAATTACAGCCGAGGGGCGCGGCCATAATTCGAGGGCAGCCGTAATTCGAGGGCGGCCTTTAATCGACAAAATACGGTATTAATAATAATGAGGTAAAAATTGTGTCTGCAAAATATGGTGGTTTAAAACAATTATAATGTGAGGTGCCACCTAGAGACCAGAAACAAGAGTTACTCAAAATGGCTGCTTGCTTTCTAATTATTTTGTATTTGGTAAAACTATGGACTATCATGACTGTTTTCAGTTTTTTAAAGCTTATAACACTGAAGATATAAAGGTGTAAATGTTATGCATACTGTATTATCATGTTCTGTGGGCTAGCCTGCATAGTCTAGGGACTAATATAATTTTTATTGGTTTATTGATCTTGCTATTACGTGTAAAAAAGACTAAAACATTACCATAAAGTGCTTTTGATAGTGAAGGAAGGTGTGCTTTTAAGCTACATGAATAGTAGTAGTGCAATAAAGAGACTTGCATTGTAGTTTAATACCACAATTCCATTGAGAAATTGAGCCAAAACTAAAATCTTAATATTAACTTCAGAAATAATATTTAGTTAATCTAGTTTAAATTAGTAATTCCAACTTGGGAAATATACACCTCCTTGCCAAAAAAATGAAACAGATACTTTTTTTTAAAGTCAGAAAAATGGAAATTTCTTAAAAGCTGTAATACTGACAGACAAATGGTTTTAAGAGGATTTATAGGAATGGTAGAGCTATCATTTCGTGTAAAATTTTTCAAGATTGATTAAGTAGTTACTGAGAAAAAAATTAAAAACCACCAAAATCAGGTTTTTGCGAGAACTGTTAAAGATAAAATTAAAAATTAAACTTATCTAGGATGTTCAATTTCTCGGGCAACTTTTCTAAATTGGATGTATGGGTCTGCGATGCCCTCAGAAAAGTCATAATGGAGCTACGTAATTGTTGTCAACGATCAAAATTTTCAAAAAATCATTACGACCAGAATTCTTGATGAATTAAGCCATACATCCTGGATGTTTTAGAGGTGTGTACGCAGTTAAACATCTTGGAGTATCATTGGATTTGGATTAAAATTCTGGTCATTTTTCTGACTTTAAAAAAGTACCTGTTCCATTATTTTTGGCAAGGAGGTGTATTCTAAACAATAATTGGCCAGCCTGTCTGCCTGTGAAGCTTTGGGCATTAAATTTTATCCACGGCAGGTGGTGCAACGGTTTTGGGGATTGCCGTCACAGGATTGGCTGGGATTATGGGACTCTTTTTTTCTCGTTATTTGATGGGCTTTTCCGGCTTGTAGTATATGATTGAACACTTCTAACTCAACGATTGGCATAGTTGGCAAAACCAAATCTTTTCGGAAACTACCCAACTACAGAATTCTTGTTTTAAGCTGTAATGCTGGAGACACATTAGGCGCAAATCGCGTCGCTTTGCGATTTTGAATGACCCTAAAAAATCACTCCTGATTGGCTGCGATTTGGAATCGCTCGCAATCAAAAAAGTACTGGCAGCATATACTTTCAAAATCGCTTGGCAAAAAGGCGATTTTAACCTTCAAAGCCCCATCCTATGGCACAATTGTGCCAAGCTGCCGTTGTGAATACAAAATTTGTTTTAAAATTTTTTTTAAAAATCTGAAATTTACAGTAGCTGTTAAGAATATGAATTTACATTTTCTGAATTAATTTGATAAAAAAAACAGGCAGAAAATAAAAAAGTTATTGTCAAAAGGAAAAAATCGTCCCCTTAAATTCCCAGCTTAAGTTTTTTGTTGTTTTCACTGCAATTTTTACTTTAGTGAGAGCGCTTTTAGAATATTGCGCCCCTATACATAAACTAAGTAACACACACCCAGCATTAACCCTTCATCTTTGAAACACCTGGTCAACTGAGTTAATGTGGGAATAATTGCAATCTAAATTAAGTTGATATATAGACAATTGTTATTATAAATAAATAATTAAAAACATCTTGCATGCCTGTTAAAACGATATTTTGATTGCATGTCTTGATTATTACAATCGGTGATACCTAGTGTAGTTGGAGAAACCGCTGTAACCATGAAAACAGCACTTAAGTGCTACAATTGTGCTCATTAATCGGGCTCTACGTTGTTCCAAAATTTCAGGGCTTTGAGGGTTAACCGGTAATAAGCGGATTAAAAATCACAAAGCGACGCGATTTGTGCGATTTGCGCCTAGTGTGTCTCCGACATAAAGAGAATTTTGGCTAAGATTTAGAGTAATCTGGCAACAATTGGCCAAGATTGGCAAAGACCGGCTGTCATTCACCGTATTCCCTCTCTTTTTGCGGCATGCCGGATAAAAGCAAAAAGAAAGGGAATATGGAATATAGTAATAAATTTTTTGAAAATTATTATTACTATCCAGGAAGAACTCTGAAGAATACAAGAGAACTCAGATAATGGGTACCAACTGTGGTCTCTTTTTGCTAGGTTAAAGAACTCTTATTTTGCTGAGTGTCTTGTAGTAAATTATATTGATGTCTGGAAGATGATTTTTATACTCTTCAGCCCAAACAGTCTAGATGAACAATGTCTGGTTGGCTTATAGCTAAGCTTTTTATTATCTAGTTCAGGCAGTGCATCTAAGATATTATATTCGCCATATAAGATGCTTTTAGCTTAAGAGATTGAATGTGTCTAGTGATCCATAAACAACAATGAATAGCTCTTTTAGTCTGTCTCCAATGGGATGTATGCAAAGTCTTTAGCATTATGCTAGCTTAAAAGGGAAGTAAATTAATCTGGATAAAAGATTTCTAGTCTTAAAGTTGTTTTTTTTGTCTGTGATAGAAGACAGGAATTTCATTTTAAAAACAATTCCGTTACGAAACTGAAAAGTGAACTTTTTGCATTGTATCCTAAAGTATATATTGTGGTATCTTATTTTAATTCTCTAGTCAAGCTGAGTCGAAAAATCATTGTTTTGTAGCCAAAAAATGTGCGCAACAATACAAAAACCCAAATGTAAATAATTTTTTAAAATATTTTACGAGCGTTTTCGTTTTTTAACAATGGCACGCACAGTTTTGGACTACAAAACAATGATTTTTCGACTCAGCTCAACTAGAGACTTAAAATAGGATACCACAATATATACTTTCAGAACAATGCATAGTTCATTAACCAATGGGAGTTTCGCTCACGAATTGATAAATGAGTTTTTCACTGTTGCAACAATATTTCTTGTTGTTTAAAGTTAATAAAAGTTAAAGTTACTGATTGATTCGATTTTGGATTTCAGGCCTTTGCTATTTTTTGTGGCATGGGAATTCACAATACACAGATGTACGAGAAAGCAATCAAAGCAATGGCGAAGCAAAGAGTAACTTTGGAGGTGTTATCCTACCATGCTGCAGCTCCACTTGAAACTGCACAGAAGTTAAAGGTACACTATCTGCTTATTGTCAAACGGGATTCCAGCAACTGAAACAATATATTTTTTTTTTTTTATGAGTAGAAACAAGTGATTCCATCTGCACAAGCATTTCATCTTTACGATTTCAAGTTTCATGACTTTTGTTTGGAAGACGAGGACACACTGAAAGCGTGCATAAGGATGTTCTTGGATCTTGATCTAGTAGAACGATTTCATATTGATTATGAAGTGTTGTGCAGATGGCTCTTGAGCGTCAAGAAAAATTATAGGCAAGTTACTTACCACAACTGGAGACACGCCTTCAATGTTGCTCAAATGATGTTCGCGATTATTACGGTAAGTTATTAGACAATTTGCGATTTCTCATACGAGATTTATTTTATTACGAAAATGGCAAGAAACGAGATATTGTTAAAAATCTCGTCCCTTTGTTTTAATGGTTTGACGAGATTTTTGAAAAATTTCGTTACACATTGTCGTTAATTTTTTGTCTCGTACGAGAAATTGCAAACTGTCTATTGTCAATATATCGTATTTTGTCGAATTCCCGACGCATCCCCGGCTGTAGTTTGCAATAAGCGCTGTTTTTAATACGTTTGCATAGCTAAACGCAACTTTTTACGTTGTTTTTAAGTTAAAAACAAGTTTAAAAGTTGCGTAGTTTACGATATAAGGCCGCGCTTGCGGCTCTCCGGCTGCAGTTTGCATTAAGTGCCGTGACGCTGAATCGACAAAATACGGTAGTACACGATCGTTATAATCAATCACTATAAATTTATAAGAATTTTTATATTTTTGTATGTTATTTCAGACTGCTCAGTTTTGGAAAGTTCTTGGTGATTTAGAATGTTTGGCGCTTCTGGTAGCGTGTTTATGTCATGATCTGGATCATCGTGGCACCAATAACTCTTTTCAGATTAAGTAAATTGTGTTTTCATTCATTTTTCAACCCAAAGTCAATCCTGATCACATTTGTTCGACTGTTTGGAAAATTTACCTTCCGCTGTATTATAGTACCGTAAAACCCCACATTAGCACCCATGGACTTATTATTGTCATTTTTGACTTCCGAACGTGGGCTTATATGCGGCTGTGGGTGCTAGTGCAGAGTTTTACGGTAATCGGAAAGAGGACTTGTCAGAAAAAATAGTTGTACACACAAGGCTACCGTATTTCTTCGGAAAGAACGGCATGCCGGAAAAATCGAGTTCGATCAGATTTTGAAAATCAGACGTCTGGTCATTTTTATGGCATGCCATAAAAATTGTAAAACGTAATACTCACTTTATCCGGCATGCCAAATTTTCCGGCACCCTGGTCGGATTTACTACTAGTATTATCTGGCATGCTGTTGTTTTTGAGGGAATACGGTATTAACCAATCATGAAACAATAGGTTGTCAACTTTTTGCCCTTTTAATGGAAGGCACATTAGATTTTTCGGAAACTATTTTTTTTGGACAAATATGAATCGGGCATTAAGTTTGTAAAAAGATCTTAATTAATCATCCTAAAAATTCTTTGCAAGAAGATTTTATTGAGAAAGGGTTTGCCTATAGGGGCTTCAAAATTGTGGTTTCACCACTGCTTTAATCTTTCAGCAAATGTTTTAAAGCTCTCAGGTGTTTTGCCACCAGATGTCGCATTATGCATGTACTGATCACATTTTCTTTAGTAAATGGTGGAGTTAAGTGCAGAGTAATTGATCACAATGGTGAAATTCTGGTGAAAGGGAGCAAATGGGGGGAATTTGTAAGGCTGCCAACTTTGAATTGATGCTTTGACATTAGTATTATGTATAGATTATGATTTCTTTGATGCAATTAACTAACTTCAGTAGTCTAGACATGTTATATGAAATATGAAACACTTTGTGAATAGAAGTGAGAAATGAAAGTCAAAATTGGTGGTGTTTATGCACTCAGAAGCCAATTTCCAGTAAAGGAAATAAGTGGAAATATTTGTATAAACATGCACTTCCTTGGACAAAGTATTGCATGTACATGTGAAAATAACAGGAAATGAAATGTGGAAATGATATAAGTAAAACATTTTCAACACAAAATGGGTGATTAAATAAACGTACTGTCTATTTCCCCGAACGACTCGTAGCTATAATTTCTATTTCCAGTCCACTTTACCTAGTAAGGTGAGGTCAGCCCGCCGCAGGCGTTAGGCTAAGTCATGAGAATGGTGAACTGGAATTTGAAATTTGTTCGGGGAAATAGGAAGTAATATTTAAAATTAGCAATTAATATTTATTATAAAAAACTTTAAATTTGTCTTAATTTGCACTTTAAACAGAAAAAAACAGCTAATTGCTCTCATTAAAGTTGAAAAATTAAAAATTAATGCAATTTGCTTCTTAGTTATATTTTTCAGGTTTCAACTTTAATATCCCATGTTATGTTTGAGCTTGTGTCATCACTTTTCTGAGTGCTTGCTTTGCTGTGTTTACTTTTTTTGCTTTGAAAATTGTGAAACCAGCAGAAGATTTTAATATTTTCCTTCAGAAAGTAAGATTTACTGAGAAAAAATTCTATTGGATTACAAAAGACTTTTAAAGAAGTCCTGATGAGGACAAAATTCCCAAGAATGTTGTAAAGGGAAGTCTGCCAGAATGAGTAGTTAGCTCCTATAGCTGCAGAAACTAGCAGCTGTTAAACTAATCAATAGCTTGTTTGTGCTGAAGCTGAGACACTTTATTCAATAAGAAAATTACATTAAGAGACAATTAGGGACAAAGCAATAGCTGCTTTTGAAAAGGTTTTAATGGTAAAATATCAAAGAGAGTGAAGTTTTATCAATTCATGCAAATTCTTATGGCTTCTTGTGGTATAATTGGGAAGCCAATTATATTCCATGAGTTTACAAAGGAAGTCATGCAAGATAGTTACCAGTTTTAGGTGCTAAATCATGTTTTTTTAACTGCAAATATTTATTTGTTTGCATTTTAGGGCTTCTTCTTCACTGGCTCAGTTGTATTCTACATCTACTATGGAGCATCATCACTTTGATCAGTGTATCATGATATTAAACAGTCAGGTAGGCACTTGAGGCAAGTTTCATGATATTTGTATGCTACATTTTCAACTTTAATTGTTAATGTTGATTTTATTTTTCAAAATGCTTTTGTTTAATAGGGAAATCACATCCTGGCCAGTCTCTCAACAGAAGAGTACACTAGAGTGATCAAAGTTTTAGAAGATGCCATTTTGTCTACTGATCTAGCTGTATACTTCAGGTTGGTTTACCAATATTATATTTCAATAATAAAAAATGAAGGAAGAAGAAAATTGATATTTATCTTTAATTAAAAGACATGCAAGGAAATCTAAGTGATATTCAAAAATTCAAATTTAGAAATATTAAGGTGGTTCCTCATTTACCTTTTGAATATAACTTAGTAACAGTAAGACATCCAGTAAACTGGAATATTTCTTTAGTGTTTACTTTTTAAGTATTGAAGTTGAACCAAAATGGTACACATGAGTCTAAGTATATGATTAGGTGCTATGACTGAGCATTTGGATCTAAGATGGATAGTCTTTGGAATTATGTGTTATGTACTGTCCATTCCACTGTAATCTCCTGCTTTGAAGCTTATGGGTGACAAAGCAGATTATTGCAGTTTACAGCAGACAGCAGTCAATAAAAGACTGGGGATTGCATTGACGCCCAAAAGAAGTTTAAACTGGACATTGTGTAATGAATGTGATTGTAGCTAGGGAACGGGGACACTAGAGAGTTTGCCCACTGCATTAAAAATTATAACAAAGAACAAAAAACAAGTGCTTGCGCAGATCAAAAAAGATATACTAATAGTTATAGCTATAAATAGGCAGTGGTTTACAAAACCTGTACAGGAAGCCAGTGTTGTTTATAAAACCTGTTTATACGCATCATTTTTGTTGATATCCAAAACTAACATGTGGATATGTGTGGAATTTGCTGGGCAGTTGAGGTTGAGATGATGAGGTTGGATATGCATGTGGACATGAGCTCAGTCAGTGTGATTTGATTAGAAGAATGAGCACAGGTTTGTAAAAAGATAATAAAATAAACCATTTAATCTTAAACTAAAAGTAAACTTACAAAACTTAAAACAAGACAAACACTAGCTTGCAGAAATCTTGGCTGGCTTGGAGAACAGCTGAGTGAGTTGTGAGTTGTGATGTCACAGACTCAGAGCTGCATGATGCCACTGCTTCTTGAACTGTGAAGCAATGCCATCTGTTAACAAAACATGAAGCTAACACATTAGAAAACAGTAAATGAAATACAATTGATGCATTACAAATATAACTATGCATGAACAAATAATACTCGGTCACATAACGCATTCTAAATACCAACAATTTTAACTCGAAAAGTTAGTCGTGCACTATCAGACGCATTAGTCGTTTAGTGCAAAATCATTTTCCAACCCGCTTAGTGTTGGTTGAAATGTAACTTGAAATTAAAGAATCTGTGTGAAGTTCTCTTGTGTCTTTGATTGCCCAATTGCGGGACCACTAAGATTACAATTGGATGAATTTTATCTGTAATGCTCTTGAATTCTATCCTATAGGAAGCGAGGGAATTTTTTTAACCTGGTTGATACTCAGTCATATGATTGGAACCTAGAAGAGCATAGGGAATTACTCAGGTAGAATTTTAATAAATTTATACCGTATAATTTAATTAATTCATTATATTTCTTTTATTTTGTTTACAGAGGAATGTTAATGACTACTTGTGATGTTGCTGCAATAACCAAGCCTTGGGAAATACAAAGAACGGTATGAAATTACCATTAAACAGATGTTATTAATTTTAAATGGTCTAATTGAATAATTGTAATGCAGGTGGCTGAGCTTGTTGCCAGTGAATTTTTTGAGCAAGGAGACATTGAAAAACAAGAACTTAAAATAACACCTATTGTAAGAACTCTTAATGGTTAGTTCACATTGAATGTAACGTAACGTAACTTGACCTAAGGAAAGTAACGTGTGGTTTTGTTCGCACTGTTTGTAGACTGTAAATGTGAACCGACCAATCACGCAATTTCTCATTTCATCATCTTTTTCGTGCGAGAAGCAGCTGTCTTCTCATTGGTTGCCGTGAATTCTTAAGTTACGTTACTTCCTACTTAAAAATTGATTTTGAAGTAGGAACTTAAGTTTACGTCTGGGATTTTAAACCTACAATGCATTGCGCAGCTATCTTGCGTTACGTTACGGAGTGGTGTGTACACCAATGTGAACTAATCATAAGAAGAAAAATTTTCCATGGATAATTTTTAATGTACAAATTAATTTAATTGTAGGATATGATGAACCGTGACAAAAAAGACCTTTTACCAACTATGCAAGTGGGTTTCATCGATGCAATTTGCTTACCTGTATACCGGGTAATTAGTTGATTTTTGCAATATTTGCATTTTTACAAAGACTTATTAGAGACTTTGCGATTTTTTGTACGAAAAAATTAAAATACGAAATTATAAAAAAAAAACGTAATTGGAATATGATTTTGTTTTAATTTTTCGTTTTATTAATTTTGTAACGAAATACAAAAAAGATTTTGTATATTATTTCGTAAATACGACTTAATTTGCGCATGCGCACTGAATGAAATAACAACGATATTCGTCAAATTTCGACGCCATTTTCCCTCCGCTTTAGCCGCAATTTTGGCAAATTTGTGGCGATTTGATTATCTCAGGTTTGTTTATTAATCGGTCAAACACCTTATACAAACCACGAGCCAAATTCTTAGGCTTAATTTCTGATAAGGTGCTTGATTACACTAGAAATTGCTGCCGCCGATTAAATGTCGTATATAATACATTTCGTGACAAATCGCAACCTGTTATACGAAATTCAATGACGAAATTAAAAAAAAAAATTCGTAATTTGTTATTTGAGAAAATCGCAGAGTCTCTATTAATGTCATAATTCAATTAAATTTTGTTATTTTTGTTACTTTGTAAATTTGCCACTAGATGACACTATATTATTTTTTTTTACAGACTTTTGCCGACCTGAATGGCAAACTGCGCCCTCTGTTAGATGGAGTAGAACATAATAGGGCTGAATGGCAAAAACTGGCAGACGAAAGGATGAGGAAAGAAGGAGACAATTAATAGTCAAATTTGAAGATAAATGACAAAAGATGGATGCAGAATAAACCACTGCCGGTCGGACAAAGGATCCAAATGTTCATTATTTAAATATTTCAAAAAAAAAAAAAATAGAGGAAAAAAAGAAAATGTGATTTGGAAATAGTTTTTGTGATTTCAACTTTGTTCCTGTTTTGGAAAAAATACTGGACATGACTAGTCATTCCGCATGCCTCAGGGAGATTCTGGATTGTGTAACGCAGTTTTATTTTTTTCTCTTCTCTTTGAAAAAAAAAATAAATAAATAAAATAAAATAAATAAATAAATAAATACAAAATAAAATCTCCATCTCCATCTGTTAAATAGTTCATCATCTTAGATTAAAAATTCATACATTAGACCCAGGTGTATCGTCTATGCAAAACCAATTGTGCTGCATGATAGTTTTTCTATTTGATTTGTTTTTTGAATTTAATTTTGTGTTTTTTTATTTTTTTTTTTATTTTTTCTTAATAATATTTCTTCTTACTGCTTTTACTCTGATGTATTTGATGTTTAAAGAGTTGGTCATAATGATTGAGAGAAATTATTCAGAATTTAATATATTTTTTTTTATTTTTTTATTTGGTTGTGTAATGAGGCATTTTTTTTTTGTGTTATTATTACTTAGCATTGTATAAAGTGAAATTTAAAGAGAAAAGAAATATATTATAAGTGTATTTTCATTTTAACTTGTACAGGTATATTAATTTATGATAAAAAAGTTTTGAATAATGCTTAATTTATTTATAATAATGATTTTAGCTGTATTAAAAATATTTTACCAAAATAGTAATTTTTTTTTTTTTTTTTTTTTTTTTTTTTAGTTGGAACACATAAACATTTCATATGGCAGGAATGGCGAAAATGCAATCAAGATGCCTAAAATTTGAAGAATTGGTAAAAAAATTTAATACTATTGTTCTAAAAAATAAAGAAGTGTGGTAAATAAACTGTAAAAATTGATTAAAAATAGAAGATAATTGTTATGAATTGATTAAATGATTAGCAATCGATTAAAAATTGATTAAAATCGATTGAAATGGTTCGAAATTGATTGAAAAGGTTCGAAATTGATTGAAATGGTTCGAAATTGATTGAAATGGTTCGAAATTGATTGAAATGGTTCGAAAAAATTGATTGAATTGTTTTAAATTGATTAAAAATTGATTAAAATGGCTGGAAATCGATTAAAAATTGATTAAAATGGTTATAAATCGATTAAAAATTGATTAAAATGGTTAGAAATCGATTAAAAATTGATTAAAATGGTTAGAAATCGATTAAAATGGTTAAAAATCGATTAAAATGGTTAGAAATCGATTAAAAATTGATTAAAATGGTTAGAAATCGATTAAAAATTGATTAAAATGGTTAGAAATCGATTAAAAATTGATTAAAATGGTTAGAAATCGATTAAAAAATGCTAATAAATGACAAAAATTAAAAATTCAGGAATAAACATTACCAAAATTCGTTAAAATAAACATTTTATTTCCTATATACTTCCTAAATAAACACAAATATTTATAACATCATTATTATAATTTAAATTCACCAGAATTAAAACATAACAGAAAAAAAAAAAAAAAAAAAAATTTACTTAAACTTTTATTTTAATTTTTCATTTGAACTTTTATAGTTTAATAAGAATTTCCTTTCGCGAAAACTGAAATCGATAGAAAAACATAAAATCGATAAGGCTAATAAAAGAACCATTCCTTTGAACTTGACTGCGAGTTAAAAATAAAACCAATACGAGGCTCATAGAATGCTAGACGACGATTACGCCACTTCCATTCCCACCAAAACGGGTAAAACAATGCGTGAAAAAACATGACAATTTCTTTCTCTCGTAATTAATCGAATCTCAAGTTAATTTCATTCGAAAATCGAACTGCAATTCCAATCATTGGTGACGACGAAAACGCGTCCAGTTGCCACGGACGACGCAGATGGAAGAAACCATCGGCAGAGGGGGCCAACTGCATCAGTTTGACGCAACAGCATCTCTCGTCGCGTATCTGACATGCGGTGTTTCGAGAGGAAGATATTCATTGACCGACGTCCATCTACCGGGCACCTTTTCGGCATTCGGTCGTGGTGGAGATTCTAATTTCTACTCAAATGTTGGGCAACAAAACGCGGATAAGGTGAGTGGTGTGGACAGAAGATTGAGTGATGGAGAAGCGGTGATGATTGATGGAATTATTATTATTATTATTATTATTATTTTTTTTTTTTTGGTTGTTAATTTTTTTGTGGTTTTAATTACGATTTAATTTCGATATAATTTTAATTTCGATTTAATTTTAATTTCGATTTCATTTCGATTTAATTTTAATAATTTCGATTTAATTTTAATAATTTCGATTTAATTTTAATAATTTCGATTTAATTTTAATAATTTCGATTTAATTTTAATAATTTCGATTTAATTTTAATAATTTCGATTTAATTTTAATAATTTCGATTTAATTTTAATAATTTCGATTTAATTTTAATGATTTCGATTTAATTTTAATTTCACTTTAATTTCGATTTAAGTTCGATTAAATTTTAATTTCGATTTAATTTTAATTTCAATTTAATTTCGATTTAAGTTCGATTAAATTTTAATTTCGATTTCATTTCGATTTAATTTTAATTACGATTTTATTTCGATTTAAATTTAATTTTAATTTCAATTTAATTTCGATGTAATTTCGATTTAGGTTTGATTAAATTTCGATTAAATTTCGATTGAATTTTGATTAAATTTCGATTAAATTTCGATTAAATTTCGATTAAATTTCGATTAAATTTCGATTAAATTTCAATTTAATTTTAATTTCAATTTAATTTCGATTTAAGCTCGATTAAATTTTAATTTCGATTTAATTTCGATTTAAATTTAATTTTAATTTCAATTTAATTTAGATGTAATTTCGATTTAGGTTTGATTAAATTTCGATTAATTTCGATTAAATTCCGATTTAATTTCGATTTAATTTCGATTTAATTTCAATTTAATTTCGATTTAATTTCAATTTAATTTCGATTTAATTTCGATTTAATTTCGATTTAATTTCGATTTAATTTCGATTTAATTTCGATTTAATTTCGATTTAATTTCCATTTAATTTCGATTTAATTTCCATTTAATTTCGATTTAATTTCCATTTAATTTCGATTTAATTTCCATTTAATTTCGATTTAATTTCCATTTAATTTCGATTTAATTTCCATTTAATTTCGATTTAATTTCCATTTAATTTCGATTTAATTTCCATTTAATTTCGATTTAAATTTAAATTCGTGATTCGACAGACATCGTACCTTGGTTGACAATGTTGTTGATGTGGAGACTAATTTCAGGTGTGGATAATTTGCATTTCACATAGAAACCCGATTGTGTTCCTATAGCAACCTGCGAATAATGGACAGCAACAAGTTTATACGGAATTATACAAAAAGATAAAAGTTTGCTTGTGGCGCGTGATCACCAATAAACTTGATCAACACGATATTTTTTTTTTTTTTT
>JH432127.1:255161-301552 GCA_000239455.1 Strigamia maritima
TTTTTTGTTTTTTTAAAAAATGCAAATTTTTAGTTTTAGACTTTTAGTTTTCTCATTATAAAATTTATTTTATGTCAGTTTAAAGCAGATTTATGTCGGTTTCAACTTGTCTAGATATATTAAGATAGAAAGTAAAAAATTAGGGTTTAAATAAGAAGAAAATGCATGTGAATGGATCTTGTTAATTGTCTTACAGTGAAGCATCAAGAACACTCAAGGCGGAGCTTTTAACTAGGCTGAGATATTTTTTTTACTTCCATTAAGCAGAAATTGAATTGGTCAAATGTTTTTAATCTAGGTTTAAAAAAAATAAAAAATAAAAAAAAAAAAATTATATATTTATAAAATAATTTTATTAAAAAATTAATAACAACAATTTACATGAGTGGATATATGGTATTATTGTGTGACTTTAGATCGAAAAAAGGTAGAAACAAAAAAAATTTTTTATATAGGACATAATTTTGATTTTATCGAAGATTGTTTAGAATAATGTGGTTTTGTGTGTATTGGTGTTAAAAATCAATCATTATGTTGCAGATGAATTATTGATTCGCACAGTATGAGAGATTTGTGTTGGTAAATTTTATATTTGTCTCGTAATTCATCGTTAAAATGCTTGTTATTAGAGAGTTTGCGATTTTTCGTACGGAAAAATTAAAATACGAAATTATAAAAAAAATAATTTTAATATGATTTCGTTTTAATTTTTTCGTTTTATTAGACGGTCTGCGCTTTCACGAACGAGATTTTTTTAATTACGGATGTTCGATAAATACGAGATTTTAAAAATTAATCTCGTATTTAATTTAACATTCGTATTACGAATACACGAGATTTATTTTTCAATTCGTTGAATGCACTGCACATGCGCAGTGTGCATCAAATTTCGCACATGCGCAATGTTCTGCAATTTGAAGCGAGTGTGGCATCCATCTTGCTTTTCATCGGCTCGTTGTATTTTCGGTAGGTTTTTAGTTATCCAGGTTAGAAATTTGTTTGCAACTATTTTTTATGTAAACACATCATTAGACACTAACATAATTTACACATTTTCTACTGGAAGATTACCATCTTTGAGCGAAGCCATGTTTCTCCTTCATTTGTTTATTTCGTTCTTGTTCGAGTTTAATTGTTTGTGCAAGCGCAATCTGAAACGATGATTTTAATTACGAGACACGAGATAATTAATAAAAATGAATTTATTTCATTTTTATTAATTTATTTCACGTTCGTAATAACATCTCGTTCGTGTCTATTAAATTCGAAACGAAATACAAAAAAGATTTCGTATATTAGACGGTTTGCGCTTTCACGAACGAGATTTAATTACGAGACACGAGATAATTAATAAATATGAAATAAATTCATTTTTATTAATTATCTCGTGTCTCGTAATTATTAAAATTGTTTCAGATTGCGCTTGCACAAACAATCAAACACGAACGAAATGAAATAAACAAATGAACAAGAAACATGGCTTGCTCACAAATTGTAATATTCTAGTGTAAATTATGTGTGTTAAATGGCATGTTTGTATAAAAAATAGTTATTTGCAAACAAATTACTAACCTGGATGACTAAACACTACCGAAAATACAACGAGTCGATGAAAATCAAGATGGATGCCGCGCACACTTCAAATTGCAGAACAATGCGCATGTGCGAAGTTTTGTGCACACTGCGCATGTGCAGAGCATTCGTATTATCAACTAATATACGAACGACTTGAAAAATAAATCTCGTATATTCCTAATACGAATGTTAAATTAAATACGAGATTTATTTTTAAAATCTCGTATTTATTTAACATTCGTAATTAAAAAAATTACGTTCGTGAAAGCGCAAACCGTCTATTATTTCGTAAATACGACTTAATTTGCGCATGCGCACTGAATGAAATAACAAGAATATTCGTCAAATTTCGACGCCATTTTCCCTCCGCTTCAGCCGCAATTTTGGCAAATTTGTGGCGATTTGATTATCTCAGGTTTGTTTATTAATCGGTCAAACACCTTATACAAACCACGAGCCAAATTCTTAGGCTTAATTTCTGATAAGGTGCTTGATATTATGCTAGAAATTGCTGCCGTCGATTAAATGTCGTATATAATACGTTTCGCGATAAATCGCAACCTGTTATACGAAATTCAATGACGAAATTAAAAAAACAACGAAATAATTAAAAATATTTCGTTTTTTTTTTTCTTAATTTCGTATTTTTTTGTACGAGAAATCTATAAGTCTGTATTTTTAGGATTTGGTGCAAACGAAATTAGGAGATCTTTAAATGAGTGTTGTTTTGTGTGATTTGAGCGATTTTTCTTCTTCTTGTGGGTGAATAAAAATAAGGAAATATAGATTATGTGTAGTTGTCATGGAAACAAAGAGTTGGTTGCTAAGAATTTCAAATTTTCTTGAAATTTGGTTGGAAAGGATATTGCCACAGCTAGATATATAATCAATATGAATAAATATTGTTTTTGTTTTTGTCTGGGATTTATATTTTTATTTATTAAATTTAATTTTTATATTAAAACTTTTTTAAATATTTTTTTTTACTTCGGGTATCGTCCTTATCGTAACCCCCGCTTAGATCACGTGATCTATTCTAACGCCATTTTTTTGCTGTAACTAGTAACGGACAAAATGGAGTCAAATTAAGATTATAACGATGAGACATGATTTATATAGTTTAATGTTAATTAATCTTCGAATTTGGTGCGGGTCTACAGTGATCCCATTAAGCACCCGGATGTGAAATGGCGCCCGGAACAGCAGCGATGGAGATTAGTAGATTCAACTCGAAGTCAAAAGTTACTAAAAAAACGTTTTCTTTCGGTGAGTTTTGACCATTACTTTAAATTTAACATAAATTGCCACTCAACCAATGTCGATTTCAGTTACAAAAACTATAATTTTGACTTTAAATCCTTTGAAAAGGGAAAAAAAAGCCTCAAAACGTGGGTCCTGGTTTTTTATTGCCATCATAAATTATTTTTTTAGTGAATTTTTATAATTGAAATAGAAAAAAAAAAAAAATCAATAAAATACAAAGAAAATTTTAAGTTGATTTTACTAAAAAAAAAAATAAAAAAAATAAAACAAAATATGAGTTTTATTATTTTTTCTATTATTTGAAAAATCATCTTCTTGACAGCCAGCCATGTTTGCTTTTCTTTCCCACGGATGAGATTTTTTAAAAAATCAACTTCCTACTTAAGGTTTGTAGTTTTTTTGTTGTTTTGTTGCCATGGTTATCTCGTTCTTTCTTGTTCTTACGTAATTTATTCATTTTTTTAGGGTGGAAATGGCTTGGAATGCTTTTTCTAACATTAAATCTAAACATTTACGGAAGCTGCATAGTGGCTTAACTAACTTATGCCTCGGTTTTGATTGTAGTAAATGGATAAACAAACACGGCCTGCTATTCTTGGGAGTTAAAAGAAATCTGAAAATTAAACAAAATGGAAGACACAAAAAAAATATTGATGAAACCATATACTTGCCCTATAGGAGGAAGCTATAGAATTTTCAGTTTTCATTTCCTGTTTGCATCCAAGAAGCATGAAGTGCTTTGTTTCACAAACACCATGAAATGTAACATTTTATATAATTTGTTTAGGAAATTCAGTTAGCAAGAAATGCTAATGTTATTAAAGCATTTCATACTCAAGATAAATGTCTGAAGGGTCATCTGACCTGTCACACCTGTGATGTTTCACAGTGAACTCTTAAAGCTGTTGACACAGCACTTAATGAGTTTGAAAATGGCAGTTCTTGACAGCATTATATGCCTAAAGTCTATCCAACAATTCGTGCTTTTGCATTATGCTGAAAGTGTGTATTGTGGTATCTTATTTTAATCCTCTAGTCGAGCTGAGTCGAAAAATCATTGTTTCCTAGGCAAAAAATGTGCGCAACAATACAAAAAGCCAAATGTAAAGAATTTTTTTAAATATTTTACGAGCGTTTTCGTTCGTTAACAATGGCACGCACATTTTTGGACTACGGAGCGATGGTTTTTCGACTCGGCTCAACTAGAGGATTAAATTAAGATACTACAATATATACTTTTAGTACAATGCATAGGCCATTAACCGATGGGAGTTTTGTGCACGAATTGTTAGATAGCGTTTAGTTCAGACTATGACTGAAAATACAACGAAAACTGAAATTTTTTATAGCCAAACTGAAATTTATGAGTTCAATTAAGCAGTTATTAGACAGTTTGCAATTTCTCGCACGAGACTAAAAAATACGACAATGTGTCCATTAAAACAAAGGGACAGGATTTTTAACAATATCTCGTTTTATGCCATTTTCGTAATGAAATAAATCTCGTACGAGAAATTATTTCATTACGAAAAAGGCTGAAAAAGACCCCTGGGCCCCACCCACAAACTGTCTATTAGCTGCTGAAAAAGTTCTGTTTTAGTTGGAGTCGTATTTACCGTGTCACACGAAGCCATTATAAATCTAAACTCCGTTTCCAACACATTGCAAGAAACTCCCATTGGCTAGAGCCTTTTCCCAGCAATTTTTTAATGCACTTAAAAAATAATTCGAAAATGACCATAAAAGGGCATAAACGAACATAAACGAACATAAAAATGACCATATATGGTAGTTTTTGGTGGTTTTTGTATTAATGTGCACGCAAACAGGCTCTAACTAATGGGAGTTTCACGCAAAGTGTTGGAAACGGAGTTTAGCGTGCATGAAAATAAACAAGCGCGCGTAAAAACAAGTGCAAGATTTTCCATCTCTTGCAAATGAAAATGCACCTTAATAAATGTGATTGTAAATCCAGAAAACAGGCTCATTGTTGGTTATTGTTGTGAATATGGCTGCTTAGATGCAACTTGAGATTAAAGGACCTTTGTCAAGTTATCCGAAATCTTTCATTGCCCAATTGAGATGATCCCAAGACCAATAAGATTACAACATAGTTTTGAAGTTTGAAAACTAGATAGATGGTGGAATTTAAAATGTAAGTGTCATGAAGATGAATGGTGGAATGTACAGTGAGAGCATTGATTTTTTCTTCATGTTTATTGCCTTTAGGGAATTTGAGCACAATCTAAGAGTGCAGTGTTATATAGTTTTATTTATACTTGGACATCTTTCTAGGACATTTACCTGATCCTGATGCTTTCTAGGGCTGGCTTACTTGGTTTTCTTTTGCAGTTTTATCTGTTTTTGAAATATGTTTGGTTTTTAAACAAATACAATTAGTTTATTGAGCAAATGTTATGTTTCCATCTCTTGAAACACTGAGTCACTATGATTAGATTCTGTAGCCAATGACTGCACACATCTGTGAGCATTGATACATGTCCAACTCATCACCTTTTATCCTTTTCTGCCAAAAGCAGATAGTATATGTATACAACCATGACTTGACACTGACTATTTGTGCTTCAACAAGCTCTATATTATTCATTGAAGACTCCCCAAACAGCACAGAGTTGTAGAACCAGTTTTTGATCACTAATAAAACTATCTCAGCCTTCTGGCTATACAGGCCAGGCAGATATACTATACTTTAATCTTAGCTGAATGACCTGATGGCAAGTGTATCTTTAGGTAATCATTACTAAATCTATTATAAATATTAGTTTTTCGAAATCCATTATCAACATTATGCTGCTGATACTGTATTCCCTCAGAAAGAACGGCATGCCGGAAAAACCGAGTTTGACCAGATTTTGAAAATTGAATCGGTGCTGTAAAACGTAATACCGTACTAAATTTATCCGGCATGCCGGAAATTTGAATTTTCCGGCATGCCAGATAAATTTAGTACGGTATTTTACAGCACCGATTCAATTTTTACGGCATGCCGTAAAAATGGCCAGATGTCAGATTTTCAAAATCTGGTCAAACTCGGTTAATAATAATTAATAATAATTTTCCGGCACCATGGTCCGATTTACTATTATCCGGCATGCCGTTCTTTCCGAGGGAATACGGTACAAGTTGTATACATACATTATTAAATAAGACTTTTTAATGAATTGGGAAATGAATTAATATTAATATATTAGACAGTTTGCAATTTCTCGTACGAGACCGAAAACGAGATTTAAAAAAACGAAATTTTCAAAAAAACCTTGTTTTTTAAAATCTCGTTAATAAAATGTCGTATCGGTGTTTGCGGTTTGTCACGAAGCATATTACGTACGACATTTAAATCGGCAGCAGCAATTTTTAGGAAAACGAGACACCTTACACAAATTAAGCCTAAGTATTGGGCTTGTGGTTAGTGCAAGGTGTTTGACTGATTAAAAAACTTACCCGAGATAATGTAATCGACACAACTTTGCCAAAATTACAGCCGAAGCAGAGGGAAAATGGTGGCAGAATTTCATGACAATTGTTGCGATTTTAGGCAGTGCGCATGCGCAAGTCAAGTCGTATGCATGATAATTTGAAACGAGATTTTTCAAAAATTTCGTCCGAGAGTGTTGGAACGAAAAATGAAATCACGAGATTTTTAATAAAATCTCGTAATAATACAGGTTTCGTAATAATAAAAATCTCGTTCGAGAAATCGCAAACTGTCTATTATTTTGTAAGTTTTTAGACCAAAATGTGATTGTTGAAATTAATTTTCCTTGATGGATCTGTACAACCAATTATCAAATGGAAAAATTGGTATTTTATTAATTTTGTTTACATTAGCAAAAGAAATTGTATTTGTTGCAGGAGGAAGATGAAAAAATGAATATACATCCAGATTTTTTTATCAAGCAAAATATTGATTTTATTTTTTAATATATTTGTTGCTATTTGACTTAAACTAGGTAGTAGTAATGAAATTGAAAATTAAGGGTCACTTGAAAGGATAAATTGAAATTAAATGTGTTTGGGTTCTGTGTTAAAATTAAAATTTAATTGCTGCTGACTATTAGAAGTGGAAATACAAGAGCGAGTTCTATTTTAGGTTGTTGATTCGCTTTGGTTTAATCAATTAGCTTAAGTGACATAAATGACAGGATGAGGCTTAATTGTGGCAATCCTAAAAGCTATGATCCCTTAAGGGGGTTCAAAGGAATTTTAATACAAAGAAAAGGGTAAAAGTCACTTCTTTTTCTAGGAGCACAGTCCGAGCGGACGGAGAGAGAATGTTGTTTATCGATGCAAGTGGCTACTAAGACCATACAAGCAAAACTCATTGGAGCAAATCACTAAAAGTCCAAAGAAGCCGTAACAAGGTTTTTTACTGTAAGTGACCATTTAGCCTAAAGAATCAATAGGTGCTTTCATCAATCCTGAAGAATCACTTATTTGCCTAAAAAGTATAATGACTTTAGAGAAAAGGCAAATCCAGCTTACTTCTTAGTCTTATAGAATGAGTTACTTGTTTTTAGTGCTCATGCTCAGTTAAAACAACCAAAATGGCTTTCACAAAATGATACTGTTCCTCTGTTGAACAGCAATGGTCAAATGAAGAAGAAACACATTATAGGTGCATTCAATTACTTATCAGATTTTGGAAATCTACAAATTCGATTTTAGGATTGAATGAGTCAAATTTTGCCGATTATGAAAATAGTTTCTGACTGCTCTGAGCATGTGCAGTGCACTAATGCCTGATCATATTTCGTGATCCGGAACAAATTTTTAAAGCATCATCACCACGAGGTGTTGATCTAGCTGAAATTCAAGATGTCGGCATGTGTATGCGTTTACATCCGGTCACAAAAAAAACGGGAAATCGACGATAGCGAGGAAATCGACAATAGCAAGGAAATCGACGATAGCGAGGAAATCGGAGGAATTGAATGCACTTAATGCTAATTTGTTTTCAGAATTTTCTTATTAGGCAAAGATTAGGTTAGTAAATTGTTTTTGCTCAATCAAGCACAAATCGGTAGCCATTTTGGTATGAGGAAACAAAGCCATGTGTGCATGATCAATTTTAAAGTGTGTTCATTGCGAAGTTACTTTTCCATAAGGCCGATAAGGAGAAGTATCTTTTACAGGATTGAATCCTCTAATTTAAGAGATTGTGGTGCAATTGTGGTAGTCTTCATGAATATGCAACAAGCTATATATTGCGGTATCATGTTTCTTCTTCATCAGCAGACAATATAAAGATTGGTTGGTACTATTGGAACATTTTTTCATTTCCAAACCGGTTAGTTCTGTACTGTATAGGAAAAATACCAAATATACTCACGTATAAGTCGACCCACGCATAAGTCGAACCCACGCATAAGTCGACCCCGACTTAAAACGGGTCAAAGACCATTGACCTGCGTATAAGTCGAATTGGAAGAAAAATACTAGGATTTGGTCCAAAAATCCTCGACTTTATACGCGAGCATATATGGTATTCACAAATCACGTCCGTTCAACGTTCAGGCCACCCTATAGGTAGCATATGGGGGTGGCCTGATGTTGAATGGACGTTATTTTTAAAATTCTAAAAAAAAAATGTTTGTTTCTTTAACTTACGTATAAGTCAAATTTTTGGTCCAAAACGGTAACTTTTACGGTAACTAAAATCTTTCTTGAGAGTTAGTCAGATGAGATAGATTGACAGTATATTTGAAGTATGACGAGTGTGGCAATGACAGTTTATGTCCAGTGTTGTCTTGCACTGCTCTAAAAATATTCTCTTTAATAATTCATGTTTGATTAAAATTTAGTTTGGTAATTACAGTTCAGTGGCAAGATTATTTTCTTGATTGGATATGATTGGTCATTTGTGTATCAATTTCAAGATTTGCTGTATCCATGACAACATGCCCACAAGGATGTTTGAGAATAAAATTTCTCAACACTTTGTGAATTAATTTTTATAATTAAATTACATAGCAGGCACCATCTAATCATGTGAGGAATGTCTGACTTGTGAGTGGGTTTGAATTGAGTTACATTTTTTTGTGAAATAAATTTTTTTAAATTATAAAATGGCTGATGGCTCATAATATTTATGCTAAACTCCGTTTCCAAAACATTGCGAGAAACTCCCATTGGTTGGAGCCTATTTTCTTGCACATTAATCCAAAAAACCACCAAAAACCACCATATATGGTCATTTTTATGATCGTTTATGGTCGTATTTTGTTTGTTTTATGTTTATTTATGTTTGTTTATGTTCGTTTATGTTTGTTTATGTTCGTTTATGTTTGTTTATGTTCGTTTATGTTTGTTTATGTTCGTTTATCTTCGTTAATCTTTGTTTATCTTCGTTAATCTTCGTTAATCTTTGTTTATCTTCGTTAATCTTCGTTAATCTTTGTTTATCTTTGTTTATCTTCGTTAATCTTCGTTTATCTTCGTTTATCTTCCTTTTATGGTCATTTTTCGAATTATTTTTTTAAGTGCATTAAAAAATTGCTGGGAAAAGGCTCTAAGCAATGGGAGTTTCTTGCAATGTTATAGAAACGGAGTTTAGATATATTTTTTGAGGTATTTTATGGTCTGCAGTGTAGTCAATTATGTTTCAGTGTGGGAAAATCAATTTCCAGAAGGGAAAATGGCAAAAAGTCTGAATTGTGCATATATGACTTCACATTTTGGATTCAAGGCCTAGGTCAAAATCTGGGATTACCAATCTTTTCTACTCTGGTGGCAAAAGCCCAAAGTCTTTGGACAAGGACTGGATCATTTTCTGTGCGAGGAGAGTGAACAAGAGCATCATCTTCAGTTTTCACTGCTGAGGTTATAGAAAATAAGAGAAAATATACTAAAGTGTAAGTTTGTATCAATATTTTTGGCATTTGGACATTCAAATTGAAAATTAATACATAACTGAATGCCGTATTTTGTCGATTAAGGACCGCACTCCCTGGCTGTAGTTTGCAATAAGCGCCGTTTTTAATACGTTTGCATTAAGCGCCGCGGCGCTTAATCGAAAAAATATGGTACCGCATGTAATGTTGCAGTTATCTCATTTTTTGTATCTATGAAGCTCTAGAAAGTGATTTGTGATGTTTTTTGTGTGTTTTTTTTTTAAGGTTACAAACCAGGACATTATAATTGATATATTGGTCGGTTGTGTAAAAACATGAGAAAAACAAGTAATTTTTTACACTTGTTCCACACTTGTTTAATATCTATAGTCCTGTGCCCGGATTCACTAAACAATTTTTAAATTGATATCACAATCTGTCATAACAAGTGGGGTGCAAGATGATGTTAAATAACGATTAAAGGTTATCTGATCAAAAGTTGCTTTTGTGAATATAGGGCCAAAATAATGATTGTAAATTATCTTTAATTGACAATCAAAAGATTTTTAAAGGGTTTATGACATCACATTTTTTATTGGTTCATTGTATAAAGCATCGTTTAAAACCCTTAAATAATTTTTCAGAGATTTTTTGAAGAATATTTTCGGTTTAAAACCCAATGTTGAAGTTGTGAAAACAAGCAGACGACAATATGAAAAAGTTTGAGTTAAAAGCGAGACCAAATCGAGAATTTGCGCGATTGTTACCGGTTGTGACGTAAATCCTATGTATTTAACATGTCAGAAACAGCGCCAAGCCAGAAGTGACAACAATGTCTCTCGCCAAGCTCAAATGATCTGTTTTGGATACAAAATAATTTTTTTTAAACGTGTTCCAAAAACTTTAAAAAATAAATAAAAATCATTTCGGTCATTTTAAGGGATGTCGGAAATTATTCAGCTATAAAAGCGAATCCGGGCCCAGAATATATAATTTTAAAATATAAAAAATTGTGTGTAATACAAGACGTAAGAAATCTTTAAGGTTTAGTCATATAGGATCATATAGATGGCAAATGGCAGTAGTATAAATAAACAAAAGTGAATTTGTACTTTTGAAGATGATGGCCACTTGAGTTGTTTTTATTTATCTCGAAAAGTGATCTATTGCTCACTCCAGTAAAGCAAAGCATTGCTGTTAAAATGTGCTATATGATTTATTATGTGAAAATTGATTGTTTATTAATTTCATGGCAATTTTATCTTTATATTTTTATTATTTGTGAAAATTAATGGATTTATTTTGTTTGGGGTTATTGATTGGGAGAGAGTATCTTGTGATTTTTTTAACTGAGACTTGAGAAAGCAAATGTTTAACATGAATATGGTAAAATTGAATTTTACTTATTGGAAATACAAACAAAATGTCAATTAGGATATGGTTGAAAGCTTTTGTTAAAGAAAAGCGCTCAGCTGGAGTGGAAAAGTCACGTGTCTTACAATCAGCAAAGGTTATTGGTAATTCAAGGTCAAGGAATAAAAGCTTCAGATTCTGATTGGCTGATTGGGTTGGTGTTAAATTTATCAAAAATTACTATTGTTGTTATTATTAGACAATAATGTGTAAATTGCAGAAGTTGATTGTTGGTAAAAGAAAAGAAAGAAGACAAGTGTGTTTAAAATTAAGACTAACAAGAGTTTTGATTTATTTAACAAAAGTGTCGTCTTTATACAGGATGGGGGAAAAGTCTGTTTCCACTCAAAAAATTTCCAAAACGAATAAAGATATCGCAATTCTGCTAATGCAGTTGAATAGTAATTGCTCGATGCGCTTTTCAATGGTGATATCAAAACAATCATCGAATGATTGTAACAATGTCTTTCACACTGTATCTTAAAAACTGTTGAAGTTAGACAAAAATTTGCAATTAGAAAGTTGTAGAGAATCATCTTTTTAGTACAATGACATTTAAAAAACTGTATGTTAATAGGAATTTATTTTGAGAAAAATTAGAAAATTAGTTACAAATCTGTAATTTTTTCTGGAATTTTTTACTGCCAAAAAATACTTTTTAGTTTAGTTCCAGAATAACTTTACTTGTAAATTCTAAGCAATTTTCTAACATTTTTATCATGATTTGAGATGTTTAAAAGTTTCTTACACTGTGGTGCTAAATTTTGAAACAATTGTCATTAATGAACTACTAGATTTGTTTGCTTTGTGATTTTAAGTTACCCAAAAGTTTTCAAGTATTCATTTTAATTTCAAATTCCAATAAAATTCCAATAAAATTTCTTAAAAATCATGAAAAACTTAAAAATAAACCTTTTTTGTGCCGACTAATGTTCCTATTTTTTTAAAAATGATTTTCTATTAACATACTGTTTTTTTAAGGATATTGTACTAAACAAATGATTCTCTACAACTTTCTAATTGAAAATTTTTGTCTAACTTCAACAGTTTTTAAGATACAGTGTGAAAGTCACTAGGTGCATTCAATTCCAAACTGATTGTAAAAGCAGAATTAAATCTGATTATAAAGAATCAGTTTAATCTGTTTTAAGTATTGAACGTGTTTATTAAGTTTCAGTCTGCGCATGCGCAGTTGCAAACTTAAAAATTCTGGGATTAAGTTCCTTGATCGGAACTAGTCCTTGCGTGCCCACGCCCGGATTGCTGTGCGTTTTCTCTTTTCAGTTGTAATCTACTATAAAATAGTGGTATACATTAAAGTATACCAAAATTGTTGTGAAAAATATATAAAAAAGCAGTTAAATTTAATAATGTCAATCGATCCTTACCTGAGTCTATCTCGAATCCAAAATGGCTGCCAAGAATGCTGCCAAAATCAAGATTTCAGCAGCATAAACCATCTTCAACGTGGTTTATAAAGAAGCGGTTTATGTGTAAACTGTTTATTGGAAAATGACGTAAAAAACGTCATTTCCGTCTAGCGAGAATCAAGAGAATCAGGATAAACCGTTTATGACTTTGGAATTGAATGCACCTATTGTTGCAATCATTTGATGATTGTTTTGATATCACCATTGAAAAGCACACCGAGCAATTACTATTCAACTGCATTAGCAGAATTTTGATATCTTTATCCGTTTTGGAAATTTTTGAGTGGAAACAGACTTTTTCCCCACCCTGTATAGGATCCTTTAGTTGCAAGGAGTCTTGTCAGGTGGATGTGACAAGTCCACCAATCAATGATTGACAGGCGTCGCATGATGTATTAAGATACGTTAGTGCACCAGCATGCAGAAGCACTCTATTCCAAGCCAATGTGGGAGGAACAGACACACCTCCTCATGCGCGTGGCTCAATTAGCGAACCAAAACAGGAAACATAAAAAACACACTTGTTTTAGGTTTAAGATTATTTTTATTGACAATATTATACATACTATTAATTAAATGACTATTTCTAAAACCCGACTGTATCGGGGAGGACCCATTTGGGTCACCACAACCTTGTATAGGATCCTTAAGTTGCAAGGGGTCACGTCAGGTGGATGTGACAAGTCCACCAATCAATGATTGACAGACGTCGCATGATGTATTAAGATACGTTAGTGCGACGATGCGGATGACATTGTCAACATGCAACTCCAACAATTACAAATTTTACTATCATAATCACAGACAGGGGGACACGATTTTTTTAAATTGTGGGAATTAATTCTTTAAAAAAAAAATTGGTACAGTATTGGGCTGTATTTTGGTCATCGGCTGTGCAGTGTTCTTACAATCTTCATAAGTCAAATTGACTTCTTCATCTGAAATGAATTCTTTCAGCTAGATGACGTCATATGTTTGAGAATTTAAGTTAAGAGAAGTCAAAGAAGTTGTTTCACAAGAAGTGACACATGAGTAACTTCTTTGACTTATAGAGCGCAGTTGTGCCTTTTCTTCTTAGATTTGGATGATTCAATCCAAACTGAAGTTTTAAACCTGCCAATTTTGTAGTTAGGGACATCATGTAGCAACATCCTAACGATTCTATGAGAAATCGGCATAAAAATAGGTAAGAGTTACGAAAAATGACGACAAATCACGTATACAGAAATCAGCGAACATCTTGGCCGACATAGGTGCGTGTTCCGCGGTCACGATGTTTGCTGAGTTTTGTGTACGTGATTTGTTGTCATTTTTCGCAACTTTTACCTATTTTTATGCCGATTTCTCAAGAAATCGTTAGGATGATCTACAAAATTAGCAGGTTTTATTTGCTAAAACCTCAGTTTTGTGCAAATCTAGCAAATAGATTGGCAGCGTTGAGGCAGCCAGGGCACGACAACAGCACGTAGGCGCGTTCAAACAATAAGTGACTTTTTTCAGTCAGTTCTACAAGTCATTTAAGGAGAAGTCAAAATGACTTCTCGATATTGAACGCATCTAACGTTGTTATTTAGTGTTCACCCTTTCACTTGTAAACCTAGTGGTCGATTGTATAACCCTTTTACGAGCGCCCTCTAGTAGCTGTCAATCACTCTAGCGTTTGAATAATTTAGTTAGTAGTTTTTGACCCCACACTTGTGCTCACGTGTAATTTTATAATATATCAGTAGGCTATACTAAGGTTCTGTTTTTCTTTTTGCATTTATTATTGGAAAAGTTGTTTATTTCTTATTCCCCAGTTAATTATCTGTATCATTCGATCAAATGAGTGGTAATTGATGGGTGACTAACACGCAACATGGTTGATTGCTTTCGGACATGCACTCGTCCACGTAATTGAAAGGTACAGGCCTTCAATATCTTAAACATTTTCAATTTTTCTATTATTTTTTAATTTTGGAATTAAAAATATATTTTCTATGTAGATAAACAGCTATATTTACAATGGTAATCAATTTTCCAATAACTGATGCAGTGGCGTTGCCACCAGGGAATATTCAATCAACAGAATCAGGGGATTTTCCATTTTCAGTAAAACAGTTATTGACACTAATTGAATGATAAATTAAGATTGAGCCCCAGATTTTTTTTTTTTTTCTTTTTTTTTAGTAATTTGAATTATTTATCTGGTGAAAATTTTGTAAAATGGTGATTACCTTATAAATTTAATTTACAGTTATTTAGCGAACAGTTTTGGTGTAATTTTAGTGGTTGGTTTTTTTGGACTGTGAGATGAGATCATAATTATACTGTATTCTCTCAAAAAGAACGGCATGCCGGATAATAGCAAGTCAGACCAGGATGCCGGATGATTAGGATTTTCTGTCATTTTGTCCATGGAATTATTAATTGACCAGTTTTCTATTTGTCAAAAACTGGTCAGACTCGTAATTACCGGCATGCCGTTGTTTCCGAAGGAATATGGTAAAATGAGATGTGCAGTTGTCACTATCCATTTTGGCTAAATGTCTTAGAGGGAATAAATAATACATGAATTAAACGTCATGAACAGACTCAGAAAATATGACCACACTCCATTGCCAAAGAATCGATAAAACATAAGTAAAGTGAAATCGTGCTGGATTTAAAAAGCAGACGGAAGTTTAAAGGCCAAAATGAAGTAAAGCTGAAATAAAAAATTGTATGTTGTTCAAATGTCTGTGAATTCAGCTGTCATTGTTGTAGTGTGGACAGATTGAAGGTTTATTCTTTGAGGAGGAGATGCGCACTTCTGGTTTACCGCTTCACGACAGTATTGGCGGTATAGTCTGTTTAGGTGCTCTAATTCGCTACTTTGTCATGTTAATCCGACATTGTCCTGTTATCTAGCTGGCTTAAACAAATTAAGATTTACAAATCCACATCGTATAGTATATCTATTGGTCCATATGCCTCATTTGATTGTTGGAGGTTTAGGAGGTTATTCAACATGCAGTAGTACATATGCTTCGAAACTTTTGTATTGATTGGATGAAAATTGAATTTACTGTGAATTTTTGAAAAATGGTGCTTTTCCACCTTTTTAGAAAACTATACATGCAAAACCTTAACCAAAAAATTCATTTTAAGTAGGGATGTACCGAATAGTAAATTCACCAAATACCGAATTTTTACCGAATACCGAATTTTCACCGAATAGCAAATTCACCGAATACCGAATTTTCACCGAATAATGAAATGGCCGAATACCGAAGTTTTACCGAATAATAAATTGGCCGAATAGTTACCACCGAATAGTTACCGGTTATTCAGAAAATGCAAAAAAGCCAAAAAAAAATTTAAAAATAAAAATCAAAATCAAAATATTTACATAATTAATTTATTTATTCAAAGCCTAGCAAAGCCAAATGATTAATTTGGTTGTTTAAATATTAAATTGTTTGAAGTACAGAGTACGGACGTATCCATTACGCCAATGAGAAAAGACTCTTTTCTCATTGGCGTAATGGATACGTCCGTACTCTCTTTTCAAAAGAGAACAATTAGATTTAATATAAGATACGGTACGATATTCGGATCGATATTCGGCCGAATATTCAGCCGAATATTGAATTTTAATATTCGGCCGACCGAATATTGAATTTTAATATTCGGCCAGCCGAATATTGAGTTTTAATATTCGGCCGAATACCGAATGTCTGCCGAATATTCGGTACATCCCTAATTTTAAGAAACTTTTAAGAACTGTTTCTTAAACATTTCTGCATCTTTTCATAAAAAAAATTAATTCTACAAAGAGTGGTTCTCGAGTTATTTGAATATTTCCAGGATGGTATTGTAATTGGTCGGATTTTAGCTGAGGAGTGTACTTTTATGCCGAGGCGCATTCAAGCGCGTCATTGCAGCCAGAGGTGGCCCAACAAAATACTAAACAACATTAATATGTAATGTTCTATTTTCAAGTCGAATGGGCGAACATTTTTGCCACCAAAACAAACTTGATTTCTTTATAACGTTTTTATTTACCGACCAATTTAGCTGTTTTTTTGTGCAAACTGTAGGTTTTAATGTGCTGAATAAAGTATGTTACTTGCTGTTCTTAACTTACTGCGCAAATAAGTTTTTACTCTGATTTTTGAATTATATTTTTATAAAAGTGGCGTTGGGTGAACATTTATTGTGTTGGGTTGTATTACAGTCTAAACTCGATTTAGCGAAGTCATTAATATCGTAAACCAACTTTTACAGACAATTTTAAAATTCTTGATACTTGTAGCAAAAACTTCGTTATAACAGAGGTCGGACTGTAGGTTCATCCCAAAATGCATTGTTCAAATTTAATATCCGGTTTTAAGCGCTGCCTTCATCTTTTAGCATTACTAGAGATAGGGATTATATCTTCACTTATTCCAGCACTTGGAGGCTTATCTGGTATTTTATGATGCAAAAAAGAACATATCTGTCAGGCAATAGATATAGCAGATATATAAGGTAAAAGAGATAAAGAATTGGATTTTAAAGGTATGCAGATGGGATCCACTTTTTTATTTGGACAAATGTTCAATTGATTATCTGTATTCATATCAGGTGATGAAACTGACATTGAAATGTTTTTAATGTCAAAGGCCATGACAGGTTATTTTCTATCAAAATTTAAAAAAATTTAATCTGAGGTGAGTGGAACTTGAGGTTGCAGTCTCCAAATGTGGATTTAGATAGGAGGTTTACATTTGACATTTTCCTCATGAGTAAAAATAATCAATAGTGATATATTTTATATTTAATCAAATCTAGCAAATAATTAATGTTTGTGATATTGCATTTACTCTATCATAAGTGCTCATTGCTCAACTGTAAGAGAATGAATCAATATGTAAAGTAAATTGGTTTAGGCCAATCACATGTTGCCTAGTAATTATGCAGTGATTTTATTAAGCTTCACCATTCATATTAAATCTTTGTTTAGTAGTTAGATTTATCTTGTTAGGTCTTATGAAAATTGTGTTTGAATAAACACAATTACAGTTGCCAATGTCACAGAATGGTTCTTGGGAGTTTGATAACATTGGTTAGTTTACAATATGTGCGTTTAATCCTGAAAAGGAAAAGTCACTTCTCCTTATCTGCCTTATGGAAAAGTGACTTCTCAATGAACACACTTAAACTTAAATTGTTCAGCATGTTCATTTTCATTTGAATTTTTATTGTTTCAAGTGTGGAATAAAAATTAGAATTCGTTGATAAAATCTTGGCTAATATATTTTATAAGAATCTGCTAAAAAATAGATAAAATTTGTGAAAATGACGACAAATCGGGTATGGACATGACCGAACATCGTGGCCGACATAAGTGCACGTTCCGCGGCCACGATGTTCGGTGATGTCCGTACCCGATTTGTCGTCATTTTTCGCAACTCTTACCTATTTTCATGCCAAATTCCCAAAGAATCGTTAGGATGTTGTTTAATGAAGTCTCCACCTACAAACTTGGCAGCTTTTATTCACTAAAATTTTAGTTTGGAGTCAAGAAACACAACGATCTAATCGTTTCCAAGATGGATGCCACTACAGCTATTTTTTATGAGCACTGCGCATGTGCAGTAAAAAGAAGTGATTTCTATAAGGCAAAAAAGTGAGTTGTGTTTGCCTTTTCTCTAAAGTCACTTTAAGTCACTTCTATAAGGCAAATAAGGCAACGTAAATTACGTCATATTTGCCTTTTAAAAGTCATTTCAGGCAAATAAGTGACTTTTCTTTTCAGGATTGAACGCACCTAATGATTTTTCGACTTAACTCGACTAGAGGATTAAAATAAGATACCACAATGTATACTTTCAGTACAATGCATAGGTCATTAACCAATGGGAGTTTCGCGAACGAAATGATAAATAGAGTATAGTTAGATATTATGGGTGTGTCAACAGCACTTATTTGTAACATACACAAACTAATCAATAATTTAATCTCCAGATTTAAACTTGGAGCTTTGTAGATGAAGAGTGTGCTGACCCCTTGAACTTTGCTGCTGATCAGCTACTGATTTCTAATATTTCGCCAGTGTTTGGTTAAATAAATCAATTGCATCAAATTTATAATAGAAATTTATATTTTCGGTCCAAAAACAAATAATATTTTTACTTTAATTCGGTCGTTGTTAATCGATTGGTTCGCTAGTTTGAAGTTGCATTGAAACTATGTTGAATTGGAACACAAATTGAATGAAATTTGAGATATTTTTTGTTATTGAAATAATAATGATTTCAACATCTAATTGTTATAAACTATTGTTATTGTCGAAAAACTCGACTAAATTTCCTCTTTTTACCATGTGCAATATAACATCCACTGAAATAATCCTTCATCTTGAATTAATAAAAAGAAAATAAATAAATAAAACGAATAAAAAAACTAACAAAAAGTTTTTGTTTTAAAAACAAACAAAAAAAAAAAAAAAAAAAAAAAAAATAAAGAGAAAAAAAAAACAAACAAACAAACAGTGGCCAAAAAATTTAATTTAAAAAAACTCGATTGCACTTACCCACAGGCCTATCCTCATTCCAGTCATCAAGGGATTGGTCTGCTTCTAGAAATAGTAAATAAGAAATTGTTCAATTATTATTTCGATTACAACAGCGAGAAAAACAAAATCAGTTATGAGTTTCCATCATTCACTTTCTGAGTTGATCCATAACGCACGTTATGAGGCAATCAAGTCGATGTAATGAGAATTCGGTACAAAATTACTTAAGATATAAAAATAAAAAAAAAAAGTCGAAAAAGTGCCAAAAGAAAACAAGAAAGAAAGAAAAAAGAAAAAAAAAGAAGTGGAAATGCAGTTGAGAAGTAGCTCTAAAAGGAGATTGAGGTGGCGAAGAAAAAGAGGGGAGTAAATGGTAACCAAGGACAAGCACTATTGATCCTATGGCTCACAAAAAATTAAATTAGTCTATTCTTGGTTGTTTATTCTTTTAGCAGTTTTTAAAAAGTTGAAAATGGCTTTTGAAAACAACTAACAAATATCATCATTTTCCTCCCTCATCAACACTAACTACACATTCTTTTAATTTTATCTCGTTAATTCCCGGAATCCCAATAGAATGGCCATATTCATTGTTCAACACATCATTTATGTATACCCAATACTGTTACTTAACTCCAGTTTAGTGTAATGCTTAGTTCACACTACTCCGTAACGTAACGCAAGGAGGCTGCGCAATCCATTGTGGGCTTAAAAACACAGACGTAGGCTTAAGTTCTTACTTCAAAATCGATTTTAAAGTAGGACGTAACGTAACTTAAGAACTTACGACCAACCAATGAGAACACAGCTGCTTCTCTCATGAAAAGCGAGATTAAATGAGAAATTGCGTGATTTTTGGCCTCCATTGCAGCAAGCATGGAACACTCATCACAAGTTAATGCCAACTCAACTCTAGAGAGAAAAAAGCCAAGAAAAATTATTTTGAAGTGAAATTGTAGGGTGAGTGAGCGTGAGTGAACCTCCCGAATGAGCGCGAGTGAGCACATAGATGTGATTGTTGTTTTCTAAGCCTGAAATAAATGTTTTTTTGACAGTTTCTACAGTTTAAAATCATTATTGCTGCTAACAGTAGCAAATCAGCTAATAATTCTTCCTCATCATTCATTTCTAAAGTAGCCATTGTGAAACTGGAATTTAATCTGGTTTTGGATCTAAATCCAATTTATTCTGATTGGTCGGTTTACATTTACTTAACGCAAGCAGTGTGAACTAAACCCTACGTTACTTTCCTTAAGTTACGTTACTTTCCTTAAGTTACGTTACTTTTCTTAAGTTACGTTACTTTCCTTAAGTTACATTACTTTCCTTAAGTTACGTTAATTTTCCTTAAGTTACGTTACGCTATGTCCAGTGTGAACTAAGCATAAGTCTAAAGAAGAATTAGTATTGTTAAATGTGACGTCATTTGTGAATCCCGTAATAAAATATCAAGAAAAATAAATAAATAAAATCGAACAAAATTGTATTGAACATTTTAACCAGATGCATCCAACATTTGTAACCAAAACTATGCAAATATGCAGCAGCTGCAGCAGCACGATCCAATGAAGCACGAGCAACATGCATCCACTTTAGGGTTTTAAACCATCTGGAGCATTCTCATGAAACAAAACTCTCCACATTGTATTCATGTTCATACTCTGCCTATCTAGTATACACCGTTTTAGACCATTACTCGAATTTCCTATCAAAAAAAAAAAAAAAAATATATAAATATAAATAATAATAAAACAAAAAAAATATATAAATTAAAAACAATAGTGAATTAAACAGACTTAAAATCCCTTTATGTAAAAAGACCACAAATCGATGCATTACGCTAATTTGTAACTTCCGATTTATTTAAGAGGCAAATGAATTTAAAAAGTTTGCTTAATTCCAAAAGATTTAAATTTATTGCAGCGTTCAACTCGAGTTTACGGAACTTGTGCACATTAAGTTCTGGTGTGAAGCAAAGAGGCAAAGTAGAGAGAACGCAGCAGGGATGGTAAACCATTGCTCGCTCGCTCGCTCGATCAATCTATCTGCACATGGTTCACCCTCAGTTTGTCCCGGTCTCTGTGGCTTGTCCACGTGATACTAAACAAAAGCCCTGCTGCCTCGAGGTAACTTATATACTGGTTTTTCTATTTCGATTTGCTTGTGTGTTGCTCATTTTACAACACCTGACGTTTCTCGGTTTGAGCCTGTTGGATCCTTCGCGGATCTCCCTCTGGAGGCTATTTTGTTCTTGCGAATTAAGTTTTGTCATTTCGATGGGTAAATTAAGTCGTTTGATAAAATGTGACGTCATTTAGTGACATCCAGAACCAAGTCATGATTAATTTCAGGCTTTAAATGACACAACACGACATATATTTTATAGTTGCTGCTTTAATCCGTTATTGTTTATCGATCCAGCAGCAAATATTTCAAGTATGTGAATATTTTTAATTAAGGAAAGAAAAAAAATTGAATTAATAATAAATAAAAATTTTTTTCTTTTTTTACTTTAAATTGTTTTTGGTTCGATAAAAAAAAAACAACATTAAATTAACTTTAAATTTCCACTATTTAGTGTCGTGTTCAATTTTAAACATCTAAAATTAAAATAGTAAAGCATTTAATTTAAGCTCTTCCTACTACATTATATAAATAAAATAAAAACAAAGAATTTAAAATCTCATTAAAAATCTTTACATTAACAAGTCTTTACCATATATCTTGTAATTTACATAACATTGTTTATTCAAAATAAAAATTTAAATTTTTTTTTACAAAATATATTAATTTGCTTAACTCAACATCACACCAAACTACTAATGAATTTTCTCATCTCTTGCAGAATATAAGCCTAACTAAATTAGCAAAATACAGTCCCTTTACATAAACTACATCTTGAGAAATAAAATAATAAAAAAAAATAAAAAAAAAAAAAAAAAAAATACAGAATTTTGGATCCAAGACGCCAGAGTAATGCAAATGCATGTGACAAAGATGTAAAGTGAGTAATAAACCTGGTGTTGCAACAAGATTCCCTATAGAAATGCACATTTATGCTGCACATGCACGCACACGCCTGCCATCAGATTCATCCAACAATGTCTACGTGCCTGAAAAGCTTTAGTGATATTCCATAATAATCAAGTAGCGTGTCTTATTTAAAACTAATGCATGGCCAAATAAAGTACCGGTACGTGGCACCGATTTTTATTTTTTTTTTTTTTTTTTTTTTCTGTGTAAATCTCGAGTATATATATCGAAAATCTGTGTAAAATCTTTAGTCAAATTCGAGGCGAGGAAAAATGACAGCTGAAAAACTTGCTCTTATACAGTTGCGGTTACAAGTGTTTCACATGCAACATGCAGTTACACGCACGAAATCAGTCGTGTAAGTTGTTTGCACGATTCATTCATCGTGCAAATTCCCGTGCAAATTACATGTTTACACGCGTGTAAATGACTTTTCAAACCCGGCGATTGTGTTATGAGTTCATTTTCAACGTGCCAAAGTCTTCGTAAGAGTTGGAAACACTTAAAACACGAAATTTTGACAACTCAGTTTTTTTTCTCTCCATAGAATTGTTGGAATTCAACCACCAAACTAAGAGAGAAAAAAATTACACCCTTCAGTCGTATAAACATATAAAAAAGAAAATCAATAAAACTCCCAGCATTCCATATAGTGGACATGTGTGTTATAACTGAGCATGATATTTCACTTGTACTGATTTCTTGTGCAACGACTCTTTTCACCAAATCGATCGCATCGCAGCGAGTCATGAAAAGACTCCCATTTCCTCACGATCCGGCAATCTTAAGCTGCATCACGAGGTCAAAAATCTGCGCACTCATGTCACGAGTGTCTTTGATGAGAAAACCATCGTCCACCACAAACAATTGATAAAACAAAACAAAAAAAAAAAATTAAAAAAAAAAATATCCATCGGTCATCTTTAACTTGTAAGTGGAACAAAAATGTACAGGAAATTTGGCACCGGTCGCGTGAAAACAAGTGGTGCAACCACTCTTGACTGACCACCACATTTGCCCGTTTATCCCACAAATAGAAGGTTCATGTCAACTGCACAATGGTCAGATCAGTTTGAAAAGTGGATTTTTTTTTTCTCCTTACACGTCACTATGGAAATGAGGGTCGATGGAGCGTCTCCATCAGCAGCAGCATCCACTATACACTGTTGATGCCATCACAAATTCCAATAGTCTTGCAGCGCACAAGATAAGTTCTTCGCCGTGATCGATTTTAGTTGGGATGCGCACAAGTGAATGGATCGCAAGTAATAAATCTTCATTGGAAAAACACTCGTCCGTCTCTTACTTTGTACTAACATCAAACCTGTTGAGATGACAATAAACATCTCAACATACTTGCAATCTGTCGTTGCTCAATAACAAGTATCATATCTTTTATACTTGAAATAAATTACAAAGTAAAAAGCATGTTGCAAACTCTGGAACACAGAGATAAGAAGCTTAATCCATTGTCAAGACTGAAGAAGCATTAGGTTTCTGACACTAGGTAAACATAATGCCATGACTTTGTACTGTACAGACGTTGTCATACAATGACAACAATCTGCCTGCTGTGTGACGAGAGATTTTCCTGTCTGCTGTAAATAGAAGTCGACATTAGTGGATAAAATATTCAATATCATAATTCCCCTGCAGACATGGATATCCAGCTGATACAACTGTTGGAGATTCATTAAAATCTTAATTAGGTAAATGAATATGATTTTCATAGGCGAATAATCAGATAATTGGCATATTGAAACCCCATGATGGCAAGCTGAAGAGGAAGTGTTTTGTGATGCATTAATTTAATTGTGTGCGTGCGCTATACAACCCTTGGTGGTCATCATTTGAAGCATCCACTCCACATGAAAATCAGAAAAGTATCTTGATGTCACTTCTGAACTCCGTTTCAAAAACATTGCGAAAAACTTCTATTGGCTGGAGCCTGTTTGCACATTAATACAAAAAACCACCAAAAACTACCATATATGGTCATTTTTATAGTAGTTTTTTGTTCGTTTATCTTCGTTTAATGCTTAGTTCACACTTGAACCACTTTTGTAAAAGTTCTGACTTTCTAAAAGTTTAATTTCTACAACTTTTAATTCATCTTCTTCTTCCTGTTCACACTTGCGAAGAAGTTTTGTAGAAGTCATTTAACTTGTCCGAAAGTCCTATTATAGCCCAAGGCGGCTAATCGGTTGGCAATTGTTTTGTAAACAATGCGATTTCGCTTCACTGAAGCTATATCACATTGTATTTTATCGTACCAAATATCACAAAGTGATTTTATTTCACCTTCTTCAGCCCATGTGCTCCACTTGGCCGCCATTTTATTTGAATAAAATCTAGCCACTGGTCAGTCACGTGATTGGTCAGAGGGCGTGTCTTAGAGGTGTGACGTCAGGTTATAGAAGAGATTTCTTAAACTTAAGTTGTAGATAAGTCGGCCATTTTGATCTGAGTTGTATAAAACCGGATCAAGTGTGAACGCAAGACTTTCTAAAAGTGGGTGGGTTTTGTACAAAAGTGGTTTAAGTGTGAACAGGGCATAAGTTCGTTTAAGTTCGTTTATGTTCGTTTATGCCCTTTTATGGTCATTTTTTGAATTATTTTTTAAGTGCATTAAACAATTGCTGGGAAAAGACTCTAGCCAATGGGAGTTTCTTGCAATGTGTTGGAAACGTAGTTTAGATAAGACAATTATGACTAAAATCAATCTGCCAAAAGACATTTAAACAGAATGAGTAGGTGCATTCAATCCTAAAAAGATAAGTCATACTTCTCCTTATCGGCCTTATGAAAAAGTGACTTCTCAATGAACACACTTTACTCTTTGTTTGCTATACCAAAATGGCTACCAATAATTTACTAACCTGAAAGCAAATTAGCAATTTGTGTTTCTTCTTCTTTTGACCAAGATCGTACAACACAGTGATGCGTCATTTTGTAGAAGCCGTTTTGGTGGTTTTAACTGAGCATGTGCAGTAAAAACAAGTGACTTCTATAAGGCAAAGAAGTAAGTTGTATTTGTCCTTTCTCTAAAGTCACTTTAGAATTCTATAAGGCAAATATGACGTAATTTACTTTATGCTTGCTGTACAAAAAACCTTTAAGACAAATAAGTTTGTTTTCAAGATTGAGTGCACTCACTATTAACCTCTGAGTTTCGATTTTAAATGTTATCTGTATGACTAACCAATATTATGAATAATAAATTAGTTATTTACAAATGGTAGGTCGCGAACTCCTAAAGGAATTCAAAATGTTTGCCTACGCTGTTTAGTGTTTGCGAAACAACAACTCTGCTTTTATAATCCTTTGAAGTCTCTAATATTTAAAATGTAATTGTGTGATCAGTAAGCTCTATTGTGTTCTCAAGAGAGATTGAGACTTGCCACACGCATTTGAAATTAAGAAGTAAAAACTTGCTTTTAGCTAATTAAAAACAAAATATCCCATCCAGACAACCATAAAATAAAAATAAAACCAACATTATTGTAATTAAGTCTTTTTCTTAGCTCGTTATAGTGCTGAAATCTCAAGATATCATTAATTTAAAAAAATGAAAGCATCACTGACATCTAATAATTGCTTGACCCTCAGCACTAAGGAAAACCACCAATCACTGTAACTAATAATAACAAAAAAAGTCCCAACCATCCAAGTTTTTTCCGCTCACTTCACAAACCTCGTGATTCACCAAAAAAAAATATATATATAAAAAGACAAAAAGCAAGAAAAAATAAGCCAAGAAAAAAAATGTTGATGATAGCAGTAAGTTAAACGCTGTTTTATCGCCTTGTCAAAATATGGTTCAAAGAATGAGAGAGAAATTAAGAACAAGTAGATCTATGGAATGTCAACATTGTTCAAATGGGTAAATGCTAGTCAACATCAGGATCGTAGATGATTCGTTTCTCGATGCATTTCGCCGCAGAAATAATTCAATTTACCAACAACAACCATATCGAACTTCTTCCTGAGGGAGTATACCGTAACCAGATAACAAAAAAATCAGTGCTCCTATTTCTGGATCCTGCAGTACTCTTGTTAATCAAATAGAAGAGAAAAAAATATTTAATAAAATTTTCTCAATTTATTATTTCGTACTGTCTATTTCCCCGAACGGCTCGTAGCTACAATTTCTATTTCCAGTCCACTTTACCTAGTAAGGTGAGGTCAGCCCGCCGCAGGCGTTAGGCTAGGTCATGGGAAAGGTGAACTGGAATTTGAAATTCGTTCGGGGAAATAGCCTTGGCGTTATTATTTTCCAGACAAACTGCAAACAAGACAGTATACGCCACCATGGTAATACAGAAAAATAAATTTTATGATTAACCATCATACGGCCATGCTGGGTCAATTTTTACCCTTGAAGGTTAAAAAGAAACTGCTACCCACGAAACAAGAACTAGTCTAACCAACATTCAGACAATATTTTTTATGAACATCGGACATGTTGATTCAATATTAGAATGTCATTACATTTTTTTCAACATTCAAACATCACAAACATTAACTGTGTTAATTTAACATTAAATGAATATTGCATATCAACAACCGATTATTCCATTGTTTGATTGTTGTTTCAGAGTGTTGATTTAACATCTAACGGATGTTGTCTATGAACACAACATTCAAACATTTGGTCAACTTCAAAAATGTTGATTCAACATCGGCTTGTTTCATGGGAATATCGGTTGTTGATACACAACATTCGTTTAATGTTAAATCAACATCAAAATGTTGATAAAAAATGACATTCTAATATTGAATCAACATTTCTAATGTTTTTTCTGAATGTTGTTTAGACATTTTCTTGTTTCGTGGGTACTGAACCGTTTTATCCAGACCCCTCATTTGCCTCTGCAGACTTACTCATCACGAGATAGTTGCGTTGCAAAGTGCTGAGTTTGTCTTGAATTGTCCAAAATAAAGTACTTGTATATTTATATGATGTGATGGTTCAGTGATTAAAGTTTGCTCCCTTGGCCCAAGAGTTGTGAATTCAAACGCAGCTTTAAAGATGCCAGGTCTTTTGTAGAGTCAAAAAAGCAAAGCCTTATCCTTGAGGGAAAATGAATCTGAAGTTCTAGGTTTGCACAACACACATAAAAGAGCCCTACACAAAAATCTCCTTGAAGGCAATATAAAAAATTTAAAAAACAACCTTATAATTCAGTAACAAACCCTTTGAAGGCATGAGAAGATTAATGCACCTGTCTCTCACTGAAGATAGTAAAAATCCCTTTCATTTGTAAAGACTCATGCTGGATTCTCACTTGCGGTAAAATCGCGCGATTTTATTGCGTTTTGCGGTTTTTTAAAACTTATTTTGCCTCAAAATTGCGATATTTTTTAAATTTTCAATTTTTCTAGGTTCCCACATGCAGCAAAAACACAAAAAAACCTAGAAAAATTTTCAATTTTAAAAATGGCGCAATTTTGACGAAAGTTTTCCGCGCGGAATCGTGCGATAAAGCGGACAAATCGCAAGTGAGAACCCAGCTTTATGCTGGATTCTCACTTGCCGTAAAATCGTGTGATTTTATTGCGTTTTGGGGTTTTTTAAAACTTATTTTGCCTCAAAATTGCACTATTTTCAAAATTGAAAATTTTTCTAGGGTCCCACATGCAGCAAAAACACAGAAAAACCTAAAAAAGTTTTCAATTTTAAAAATAACGCAATTTTGACGTTTGTTTTCCGCGCGGAATTCGCGCGATAAAGAGGAAAAATCGCAAGTGAGAACCCAGCTTAATGTTGTTTTTCTTTGAAGAAAATAAAAGCTAAAGTAGTTGAATTCCAGGGTAATTGTATATTATTGGGATTACTCATCTTCTCTAAGCAGGCCTAATTGAATTTAAACCTTAATAAAAACCCAACACAAGATTCTGTTCTCTAAAACCATTTTTTGAAGGTTTGTGTTGGATATATTTTTAAATCAGATTTTTTTTAAGGTTTCTCGAAGAAAATTGGTTTGTATAGCAATAAAATAAGATAATTAAATGTTTGTAGGTAGTTCCGATAACATGTAAGTACCCACTATGGATTACTTTTCATGTTCTCAGTAAAGTCAATTTTGACCTAAGCTCAATATCTGTTACCAAATCTGCCATGGGCGTTTTGATCAACTTTTAATGAACCAAAACAGCTGAAATTTGGCACACATGTTCAACTGTAATGACAATGCAATGTTTCAAAATTTTAGCCCTTTTGATCCATTACAAGTTAGTGAAAAGCCCAAAACAGATTTGTAAAATACAAAAATTTGAAGGCATAGTTTTTAAAAACTTTTTTTTATTTTTATTTTTTTTTTTTTCTATTATTCTTGTATAGAACTTTGGTTATATTCTGTTTATATTTGGCAATTTATGAAACTCTTCACAATAGAGCTTTGGGTATTTCTAGTAGACGGAAAGTGATGATTCTCTTTTCCCTACGGACTCATTCGCTTAGCCATAGTCGCAAATTGGCAGCCATTAAACTAATCATAAAACCAACCAACCAACCTGTTAAAGCCCCCCCAAAAATGCAAATTTACATATATTTTTTTTTAACCAAGTAGATAGATCTGCAAAGTAAGGCAACTCATAGAAGACTACTAATACTTGAAGAAGTACAAATTGCTGTGTGTAAGTGAAGAACTAATTCCCATTTTTATTATGTTATTTTTTTTACTAGTTACAAGATACCTTAGCACATATGACCTTTAACATCATCTCTGCACCACTAAACACAACTTTCCTTTGATAATCCTTTTCTTATTGACTGTAAAACTGCTACCAATGACACTATGATCCTACTTGATGGCCCAGATGATGGCAGTTGAATAAGAATACTGTATAGTTACGATTACATTTGTTGACTTAGCCAGAAATAAGTAATATCCTATACTGTAATGCCCAATAAAAAAGAATTGTCATTATTCATTAGGTAGAGCAGTGGGTACCGTAATGAATTTACTGCATGATGACACAACAAATTTGAAAAATTAAAAAAAACCAGTCATGCCATTGAAACATTAATTTTTACTTTCTTAGTTGAGTTTTCTTTCTTATTGGGAAACACACAAAAGAGTCATCACCATCATTCACAAAATGATCATATGCTTAAAAAGAAAGGAAATCAAACAATTCCAAAAAATGAAAGGAAAAAATAAGACCTAAATTGTATAACTTGGTGTTCAATGACCTCATTTAGAACAGAAAGCCAATTGTTTTAAATTTCTACTAAGGATAATGAAAAAATTCTAAAAATTCTAAAATTCACTTGATTTAGATTAGAGAGGCTTTGACCAATGATTTTATTTTTATCAGCCAATAAGCAATCAAAATGTGCCCAATAGCTTTTAAAATGACCAAAACAAGTGAATAAACAAAAGAAATACGGTATATTATATTTGATGTGTGATGGAAACTATCTTCCTATTTATATTTATATTATTTATAAATTATTATTATTTTATACATTAAATAATGCTCATTTAAGTTCATAATTAAAAATGAAGATTTTATCATAGAAAAATATTTTTAATAATAAATTAGTTTTAAAAATCGGAATAAAATTTTAATTATTGTAAAATATATGCACAAAAGAAGAAAAAAATCGAATTGTTAATTAGACTTCAAAGATTTTCTTTTTAACTGTTTAGATTAAATTTCTCAAATTTATTACTTGTTTATTCATTTCTAAATATTTGCAGATGAAAAATTTCTTTCATAAATAAAAGAATTTCGGAACTTAATTACCGTCATTCCATTGTGAAATCGTAAGTAAACAGTTTTCAGCTTAAAAAGAATTATTCCAATGTTAATTATTCCATTATTCTTCAAAAATTAATCCCATTAATTCAATTTGTACCAGGCATTTTGCACTTAACACAAATCTTTTAAATTTTTTTTTTTTTTTAACATATTCTCAAGTTGCAGAACATGAAAATATATGCAAATCACCATGGAAACCAAACGACGACCGGATCAAAGTTGCACATCTGACAATTAAATCAATACTGACGTGAGTATGGATGAGAGCGATCAAATTACGTGATGCACGCGCTGCTTGTCTTTCCCAAGGCTTAAGAGACCGGATTAAAAATAGAAATGTTGGAGCATAAAATAAACCTCAGAAGAGTGTCTCCAATGGTTTGCGAAAACGTTTATTATTAAAAAAAGAAAATTCCAAATTGATTTTCTATTGATCTATTATATAAGCAGTTTTAAAATAAATAAATAAAAATGTTATTAATATTTATTACTTTTTATAGAATAAAATATTCAGTAGAATCAGTAGTAAAAAATGAAGAAAAAAAATTCATTTCCGGTTTAAATTCACCATTTACTCTGGAAATAAATTTTTCAAAGCATTGTACAACGAGTTGGTAGAATTATCCTGTAATCTTCAACCCCGTTGTAACAAATTTCCAAAAGTTTTGGATTTTCGCCATAAGGGTACACTGCAGTTTCACTTCGAGCAAATTTGTTGTAATGAAATCAGAAAAAAATATTTTTTTTAAATTTTGGCTTCAGTTATTAAGCTATTTGCCTGCACGAAGCCACGAATTGATGATTTGCGTGTAGGATCCAATTTCAAGACTTTTTTTTTCATAAAGTACATACCGCAAACTCTAAGGTTTACAGTTGTTTTGAACTTTGTTTTCCCTTGCGCTTCAAAACAATTTTTTTTAGTGCATTACCATAATGAGATGCTATTTTTAAAACATCACATAATCCAACTAATCAAATCATGTATTTAAAATACATCAACATCTCGTTCTGTTGGCACAATATGTCAAGCACTGAGTACCAAGAACTGCAGAAAATCACAGCCAAGAATTCAAGGCAAGATGCTCTGTTCAGCCAATACATTAGCAATGCTCCACCAATTTTCAGTAACTCCAAAATCACACAAGAGTGAATCATCCATTCAATTCCTGATCATATCCAATGCTGATTGAAAGTAATCATCATGGGAGATCATTCTGACCTGGACAAGTATGAATTTACATTAGACAGTTTGCGATTTCTCGTACGAAACCGAAACCGAGATTTAAAAAAACGAAATCTTCAAAAAAATTCGTTTTTTTAAATCTCGTTAATAAAATGTTGTATCGGTGTGTTCAATTTGTCATGAAATGTATTACATACAACACTTAAATCAGCGGTAGCAATTTTTAGCAGAATTAGACACCTTATATCACAAATTAAGCCTAAAGGCTCATTTACAATGGACGCAAGCGCGTTCACAATGAGCCAAAATTTTGCATGCAAACTGTATACACGTCGGTTGCATGTGGTTGCATGCGTAGTTTGCATGAAAAAGCTATACTTCAATAATTTAAAGTATTGCGAGCTTTTTCGTACGTGAAATGTGACGTATGATGCATAGCCAATCAAAACGATTCTCTTATGATTTCTCCCAGCCAATCACAGCCTTCGAATCACTTGTTGAGCCATTTTGCATCAGTAGGTGCGACGTCATTCTACTTCCTAGTGACTGAGCATGCTCAGTGGACTTAAAATGTGATTAAGTTCAGAACTATGTTCACAATGATGTAAAAAACTTTCGTACAAGAAAACAAACGAGTCAATTGTTGCATGCAACAATTGACTCGTTGCATAAAAGCTACGCATGCATTGTGAACCAGGCTTTAGTATTGGGCTTGTGGTTTGTGCAAAGTGTTTGACTGATTAAAAAACTAACCTGAAGTAATGTAATCGACACAACTTTGCCAAAATTGCAGCCAAAGCGGATGGAAAATGGCGGCAGAGTTTCACGACAATTGTTGTGATTCTATGCAGTGCGCATGCGCAAATCAAGTCGTATACACGAGAATTTGAAACGAGATTTCTGAAAAATCTCGATCAAAACCTTTCAAACGAGAATACATGTAACGAGATATTTAACAATATCTCGTTATTTTGGCATTTTCGTAATGAAATAAATCTCGTACGAAAAATCGCAAACTGCCTATTTACTGCAATGGATAGTACTTAAATTCATACTAATATTACTGTTTTCAAATGTGCTTATTGTTATTCCTAAGCGTGACAAAATGTCAGCCCATAAAGGTTCATTTTCAACTCGTAACATCAGTTTCGTTTCTTCAAATAAAAAAATCATAAAAGGTTTTGTAGGACCAGAAAAGGGAAAAAAATTGAAAGAAAAAGTATAGAAACGTCAATGAAGTGTTGAGTGTTTTTTTTCTCTCTTTCTAAAACTTTTAGTCCTCTCTTTATTTGATTTATTATCAAATACACCAGTGTGAAAGTGCCAAGAGGGATCAAAGAAAACTGACAAACACATGTTCGCATGTTTTCAGTTTTCCCATTTTGTTAAAAAAAAAAAATATATAAAAAAGTCAACGCGACATCCAAATAATTTTTATTGGGTTTTAAAGATATCTAATTGGAAGGAGAGAGTAGAAAATCTGATGTTTACAAATTAATTTTAAAAAATACCAAAAAAAAAATAAAAAATATCAAAAACAAAATAATTCATGTGTTTTTGTCATGCACAGTCACGAATGACAAGAAAAGACGCAGCTAACATATGTGTAGTAGTTCATATACTACATAATGTATTAGGTGAAGCTTTAAACATTAAAATCATTTTTCTTTTTCTTTTTTTTTTTTTTTTTTTGTCTGGAACTGATTGCCTTCTAATCCGTCAGCTATCGTCCGCAAGCCTTCGTCTTGCAAGCCACAAAATAATCCTTTTCACGACTGACAGAACTGTCAACAAATAGTAAATAAAGAGTCCCTTGAGTAAAACAACCTTTAACATTCCTCTTCTTTTGCTTTCTTCATAAATAACCTCGCATCCAGTGCTAGATTTATATCAATTTCTTAGAAGTGGAAAAATTTACCACCATTGACAAAATCCAAAACAAAAAAAAAAAAAAAAAAAAAAAAAAAAAGAAAAAAAAGCTGAGTTCAGTGTCTTGGTAGTTAGCACGTTTGCTTGTCACCTCTATAAGGTCACGGGTCGAGCCAAGATGGACTTCAATGTATAATAAAGTGTTGTCTTGGTGCGCACCAAGAAATTGTCCTTTCATGACAAAGGTTATGGCTTGGAGTAACGTCATAACACATTAAGTTTCATTATATGAAATGATGCTTGACGAAAAATTAGCAAAACAATCTTTTCAAGGACCAAAATGGATGTTGTTTATTATGTGATTGAAAGTGATGTACATTAAGTATTACTAAAGATTATGATAATTTTCTTTTTTGTTAACAAATATGACTTCGTCGCTGGACATTTTGGAATGGGTTTTATTGTTACTCCAAAAAAATTAGATATTTCAAACATTTTTCTCATGTTGCAAATGGTAAATCCAATTTTGCATGCGGCCCATACCCACAGGGAATCTCGTACGTAAATACAGCTGCCTATGCTTTAAATCTAGTTTCAATTTTTGAATTTTTGAATTTTTGAATTTTTTTTTTAAAAACTTTTCTTTGCTTTTTTTCAAGTTTTATATTTCTTATATGAATCTGCGAGTTTGGGACTGCAAACCAAACAATATTAGCAAGTTTGGGCAACATGCTGATATGAAAAACACAGCACAAACGCCCTACAGTATTACCTTTAGGCTTTAAAGTGTTACCTTATTCTGGGATTATTAGACAGTTTGCGCTTTCACGAACGAGATTTTATTACCAACGTGAAATAAATTAATAAAAATGAAATAAATTCATTTTTATTAATTATATCGTGTCTCGTAATTATTAAAATTGTTTCAGATTGTGCTTGCACAAACAATCAAACACCAACGAAACAAAATAAACAAATGAACGAGAAACATGGCTTGCTCAAAGATTGTAATGTTCCAGTTGAAAATGTGTAAATTATGTGTGTTTAATGACATGCTTGTATAAAAAATAGTTAGTTGCAAACAAATTACTAACCTGGATGACTAAACACCCACCGAAAATACAATGAGCCGATGAAAATCAAGATGGATGCCGCGCTCGCTTCAAATTGCAGAACAAGGCGCATGTGTGAAGTTTTGTGCACACTGCGCATGTGCAGTGCATTTGTATTAACAATTTATATACGAACGAATTGGAAAATAATTCTCGTACGTTCGTAATATGAATGTTAAATTAAATACGAGATTTATTTTTAAAATCTTGTATTTATCCAACATTCGTAATTTAAAAAATTACGTTCGTGAAAGCGCAAACTGTCTAATTTGCGATTTCTCGTACGAGATTTATTTTATTACGAAAATGGCAAAAAACGAGATATTGTTAAAAATCTCGTCCCTTTGTTTTAATGGTTTGACGAGATTTTTGAAAAATTTCGTTATACATTAGACAGTTTGCGATTTCTCGTACGAGATTTTTTACATTAAGAGAATGCCAAAATAACGAGATATTGTTATAAATCTCGTTACATGTATTCTCGTTTGAAAGGTCTCGGTCGAGATTTTTCAAAAATCTCGTCCCAAATTGTTGTGTAAACGACTTGTACTGCATGCATTACAACAATTGTCGTGAAATTCTGTCGCCATTTTCCCTCCGCTTTGGCTGCAAAGTTGCTAAATTTGTTTCGATTTCAATATCTCAGGTTAGTTTTTTATTAGTCAAACACCTTGCACAAACCACAAGCCCAATACTTAGGCTTAATTTGTGATAAAGTGTCTAGTTCTGCTAAAAATTGTTGCCGCCGATTTGTGTGTCGTACGTAACGAGAAACGTAACGAGAAAAATGGCTTCGCTCAATGTTCCAGTAGAAAATGTGTAAATTATGTTTGTCTAATGCCATGGTTATATTAAAAATAGTTAGTTGCAAACAAATTTCTAACCTAGATGACTAAAAACCTACCGAAAATACAACAAACCAATGAAAAAGAAGATGGATGCCACGCTCGCTTCAAATCGCAGAACAATGCGCATGTGCGAATTTTGATGCACTCTGCGCACGTGCAGTGCATTCGTATATCAACTTATATACGAACGAATTGAAAAATAAATCTTGTATATTCGTAATACGAATGTTAAATTAAATACGAGATTAATTTTTAAAATCTCGTATTTATCTAACATTTGTAATTAAAAAAATTACTTTCGTGAAAGCGCAAACTGTCTAATAACATGAATTTTATTTTTTTTTTTTTAAAAAAAAAAAATTAAAGTTCTCAGTTTCATACATAAACAGGAATTTAGTACTGAATCCCACTCAGTAAACTAGCAAAAAAAAACCTTTAACTTAATACAAAGTTCAAATTAAAGCTAACCGATACAGAAATAGCATTCATTAACCATCGTAAATGCAAAGCAGGAAATCCCATCCAAAGCGCTGTAAATCCTCTCATTGCACACCGATGCACAAATATGCATGTGTGCAAATAATTCAAAGAGAATATAATTTGCATGTTGCATCCAACAACACCAACATTAAACCTAAAATGACCATTGTACACATCAAATAAAATCGCACTCTATTTAAAGCCTAGTACGCACAATTCAGACTCAAAATATTCAGCCAGCCTGAATTTTCCATGTGACAATTATCAACGGAATTTGAATAAGGATAATGTCACATGGAAAATTCAGACTTTGTGTGTACCACATTATTCCCAGTCTGAATTTCCATGTGACAATTATCAACGGAATTTTGAATAAGGAATAATGTCACATGGAAAATTCAGACTGGGAATAATGTGGTACACATGGTTTGTTTAATGACGTCATATTACAAATGGCGACTGTCTGAAATATTTTTTTGGCAAATGGCTACCTTTGAAAATATGCAATGAGGATGAAGCTGATGATGACAATATATTCAAAAATTAATGTGTTGGGCTTGCTTCTCGTTTTTTCCTTTTCATTTCTTGGCAGGATAGAACATATATCCCGCCAACAGCAGCTAATATGGATTCGCCCGTACTTGACGCAACGTTCGAACATGCAGTTTAAGCGACCGGTTAAAAATAAAGATAACCAGGTGTGATCTGGTTATCTTTATTTTTAACCGATCGCTTAAACCACATGAATTATGGTTAGTTGGAAAGATTCCATGCACAGAAACAATAGGTGGTTTCCAGCGCACCAAGTGCGCGGAAAGAATGATTTTTTCAGCTACGGAATATTTCCTCACAAGGAAATTTTTTTGTGTGTACCACAAAAAAAGGAATTTTCAGATTTCAATTCCCTATGCCATTCCCGTGTACGGAATGAGCTTATGTGTACTACTAGGCTTTAACATCCAAAATGGAAATGACGTCATTCAATGATTTCTACCAAAAAAAATCACTCATTCATCTAAACAAGGAGCCAAAATTACTCCTTCTCGCGCCATTACCTCCCACATGGTTGCTAAGACCAATTTTTCAATTTTAATCGCTAACCTCAACTTTGCACATAAAACCACACGAAACAATAACTCAGCGACCAAACCCCGAGTCCACTAATATTCCCTCAACTCACCAATAATAAGATAAAAATATATCATCAGCAAAGTGCTATATTTAGCTCTACGTGCCTTCAAATTGGCGGTTGCCAAGACCCCCATCTCCTATGTTAGGTCAGCGAGGCACACGTGTATTTGAACTTCTTTCGCTCCAGGAAATCAAATCAATAAGACTATTTGGTAGACACAAAAATCTCTCTCAAAGCAACTGACTTCTTAACCAACTCATTTCATTTCGAATGCGAGACAACAAAACAATTTTTTTTTTCTTTTTCTGTCTTTTACTAAAATACCCCCTGAAAAACGAATGGAAAGACTGCTGGAACCTATGCGCCACGCCCTGAATGAAGACCCAGTAGTCGCCCAAGGGACAGATCGATCAGATATTAAAGGTCAAAGCGCAAGAAAAAGAAAAAAAAAAAAATTTAAACAAAGGCATCCCTTGGGTAAATACTTACAGTATATATATATATATAAGTGCACTTTACAGCCAACAACTAATGGGACCATTTGGAAATATGATCGGTTTACTGCTATTAAATTCTTGTTAAAATTCTACTTGTACCGTACTGTTATAATTTTCCAGATATTAAATAAGTGAGTTTGTTGATGTTATTGTACGGGCGCGGGCGATTTTGCAAACGCCATGGGCGGCTTTTGATTAGCATTTTGCTGGAATTGGAAGTTATTTGCTTTTAATTGAATGCTGTATATGCTGTAGGTGGAAAAAGAAAAGTATAATGTATGTCGATTTTTTTCGAGCTGTGTATAGTGGTCTCTGTGGGTATGTGGCCTTGCCATTATTGTCCTTTTCTCCACAATCCCTTGGAAGTAATAGCATTATGGGATATTCCAGTGGCCTTTTCTGTTTGATGTAAGTTAATATAGTGAAAATCAACAACAACAGTGATTTTTATGCTGTTTCTGTTGTGAAAATTTTGTTGTTTCGGTTTACTGCTACAAAAGTTTGGCTCTTTTCTGTTTCATAATCTAAAAATTAAGCAGTCTTCTGCTTAAGTTTAGCGGTTTTCAGTATTATAAAACATAAATTAAGCAGTTTTCTGCATTATACCATGGAAAATTAGCAGTTTTCTGTATTATAGTACAGAAATTAAACAGTTTTCTGTATTATAGTTCAGAAATTAAGCAGTTTTCTGTATTATAATACAGAAATTAAGCAGTTTTCTGTATTATAATACAGAAATTAAGCAGTTTTCTGTATTCTAGTACAGAAATTAAGCAGTTTTCTGTATTCTAGTACAGAAATTAAGCAGTTTTCTGTATTATAGTATAGAAATTAAGCAGTTTTCTGTATTATTACAGGGCATTTAGCAGTTTTCTGTATTATTACAGGGCATTTAGCAGTTTTCTGTATTATTACAGGGCATTTAGCAGTTTTCTGTATTATTACAGGGCATTTAGCAGTTTTCTGTATTATTACAGGGCATTTAGCAGTTTTCTGTATTATTACAGGGCATTTAGCAGTTTTCTGTATTATTAAAGCAGTTATTAAAATTGTTACTGTTCTCAGTTTTCTATATTGTAACCGCACCATTAAGCTGGAAAGGATAAAAATAAAAATTCCAAGCAAAATTAATTCAAATTTTTATTACATACCAAACCTAGATTAAACCGCCCAGAAGGTTTTTGATAAACTCAAAATTTATCACCAGAATTCCAAACGCACCTAACACCAATAAATTCTGATTGATCTTCGATACAACAACTGAATCATCATCAATTTGCTCAAATTTGACCAAATTAAATTTACTTTTCGTCCCACTCTTAATTCATTTCGTAAATCCAATCTCACCCAAAAAAAAATAAAAAATAAAATTTTACCATTTAAATTAAATAAACAAAACTTCTCCAGGTTCAATAACCCCACGCCATGGCGCTATACAAACAAGTCTGCCATTCTTCTCCCACTTGCAATCGATTTCCTATTCTATTCACAAGACACACAATCGATTAAGTCACCAATAAGAAGACATCACAATTTTCAAGAGAATAAAAAATTCTCCAGACATGTTTAAATTCACTTTAAAATTATACACTTATTCAAAGAATAAAAAAAGAAAAGAAAAAAATATGTTGGGACTCCATTTTTCCTTGTTTTTTTTTTTTTTTGTTTTTTTTTTGTCCCATCAAAATTCTAAATAAAAGTGCCAATCATCAAAAGTGTCATCAAACTGTGAAAAGATAAAGAAAAAAATTTTTCTCCCCGACCGGTTAATTTAAAAATAAAATAAATGAAATCTTTGTAACCATGGTTGCATGTTGTTTACAATTCCAAATTGTTGTTGATCTATTATCTAATTAGTCATTTTCCTCCCGGTTGTTTCTCCGTCGCCATTCAATAACAAAGACAAAACTTTTAATCGTTTCATCTATTTTTTAAGACCACTTTGTCCATAAGATATGGGAAAAAAAAAAAAAAAAAAAAAAAGAATTTGTGTAAAATATTTAAAGAAAATTTATAGCTATTATTGCGTTTCATAGAAAAACATTGAAAAAACATTTCTTTGCGCGTCTAAGTCTGAGAAACTACCTGACAACGTGCACTAAATCCCGTTAAATTATAAATGCCAGTGAATTTTCAACAGAAACCAAGTTACAAAAAAAAAAGAAAAAAAAAGTAAAAAAAGTTAGTAACAAGTTTGTGTTATGAGTGAAAATATAAGAAAATCATTAGCCTGCACGCAAACCTGAAATTTTATCAAACATTTAAACAGATGTAAAAAAAAAACAGAAAAAAAAATTGATTTTTTATTATCTCGCAACTTTAATAAAATCGATTTTATATTTTTCCATTATTTAATGACTTTCAATTCTTATTAAATTGACCGATTCCATAGCTTTGTCTGTATTCGTACAACGTAAAAGCGATAGCCATCTAAAAAATATACAACGAAACCAAACGCAGCGTTTCCTTTTCCATTATTCCACACAAGTAGCGCGTTGCAGCACTGTGCTGCTGCATGTATATAGAAAAATTGAAATTGCGAGGCTGATATCGGTCCAAACTGAGAAATAATCACTGTGTTTTTGGCCTTTTATTACATCTATAGGGGAAGTGAGTGATCGCCCTTACTTCGATTGTATTGCACATTATTGCTTTTTTTTGCATTACGACTGGGCTGCTCTGCTCGTCTTTCCTTCATCTAGAGGTGCGAACGGGTTATGCCAAACTTCACCAGAGGTCTACTCAATCTCCCAAATAGTCACAACATTTTTAAATTTGCTATTCTTTTTTTTTTTTTTTTTTTTTGTGTGTTTTGAATCATCTTTTTGTGTTGTAAAATTGTTTTTCCATTGATTTCCGACCAAAAATAAATTAGAAATCGGTTTTGAAAGAATGTCTAGGTGGAGGGTTGATTTGTTTATAGAGACCCTTGAAACCTTTTTGCAAAACTGTTAAATCGATAAAAATGAAAAGAAAATTTGCATCACTTTCTTTGCACTTAGAAAATTACTTTTTATTCCATTTTAATTTCTCACTTCAAGTTGAAAATTGAACATTAATTAGACGCAAAATCCCAGAAAGAAAAAGAATATTGCGCCATACTTTAACTCGGAGAAATTTTCTCACAAGGTATTCTCCTTATCTATTTGTTTTTCATAGACAAAAAAAAAAAAAAAAAAAATTAACTTTTGTCAACAAACATCGATTGGCACATTGCCCGTAGAAAACTCACTACTGACGTCACCGTTATCCTCATTGGCATCATCATCACCATCATCATTTCTCATGAATCATAAAAACGAGCAAAACGTAGGTGAAGACTGTTTGCGCCTAAGCAAACAGTTGAGCCAAGAGTACCAAACTGTATTTATCAACAATTCCACCGAAATCGCCCAAACTCGAACCAATAAAAGCAATTTTACTCGTGATAACTTACTGAGCAATTCAAAAAGCCATCGTTGCAAGCCAAAAATATTGCATAACAGTAAAAATATGCATTTTGAGCACAAATTCCTTTTCCTCCATCAGCATAATGTCATTTTTATAAAATTTTTGGCAATAAGCCAGTTACACAAATTCATCCTAAAAAGCAGCAGAAATTCCCAAGTCAAGTTTTTCTTGTTATCCAATAAATTATGTCCATACCTTATGTCATCTTTTCCCAGGAAACAAGAACAAGTCTAAACAACATTCAGAAAATATTTTTTATAAACATCTGAAATGTTGATTCAATATAAGAATGTTTCTCTTTTTTTATCAACATTTTTTTCAACATTCAAACATAACGTTAAACATTGATTTTACATAAAACGAATGTTGCATATCAACAACCGATAATTCCACTGTTTGATTGTTGTAGAAAAATATTGATACAACATCCAATGAATGAATGTTCATTAGATGTTGTATCAATATTTTGATACAACAATCAAACAGCGGAATTATCGGTTGTTGATATGCAATATTCGTTTAATGTTAAATCAACATCTTGTTATGTTTGAATGTTGAAAAAATGTTGATAAAAAAAGACATTCTAATACTGAATCAACATTTCTAATGTTTTTTCTGAATGTTGTTAAGACATTTTCTTGTTTCGTGGGTTGTATTCGAATTTACATTATAACGCTTTATGTTAATTCCGTTGTAAACTGTCAGTTATTTCGACCAGAATTCCGACTGATAAATAATATAAACGATATTTATTTCAATATTTGGCAATGCAGACGTCCTTAACCCTTTTTTTATTTTTTTATTTTTTTTGACTAAGTGATGCTTTTTCTCATAAAAAAAGCCAAAGTGTCTAGTTGGAACCTGTGAATGGACATCTAGTGTTTGGGGACCACTATTCTGTCACTGATTTAATAGATCCCACCGTGTATTCCCTGACCTCCTGTCAAAAAGTTTTCACCAAATTAAGTACGAAATTGCGAGAAAATATGCAATTTTAATGCAAACATACCTAGCATATTAATATTGTGAAAAACAACATGTTATATGTTAATTTTAAAGCCGTCGTGAATTTTATGGAATTTTATGCAACAAATTGAGTTTCAAATTTCAGTAAAATTTCACAATTTTTGTTTACAAGAACGCTGGAATATAAATATAAAATAAACATCTGCTATAATTGTTGAGGAAAATTAAATCTGTTATTATTCCAAAAGCAATTTTTAAATCTTAAATATTCTGCCTTTCATTTTTTTTTTTTTTATTTTTTAAAAAAAAACGAATTATTTTTAATTATTTCGTTTTTTAAATTTCGTAATTATTATTTCGTACAACAGGTTGCGATAAAAAAGTGACTATTCTTAAAATATGAAAAATTTAAGAATTAAACTTATATTAAACTTATATAAATTTCAAATTGTTTTATTTTCTTTTAAACTCTCAATAAATTTTAAAAAAGATGGTACTGTTTGTCAGACAGTAAAAAAACAAATACGGTAGATGGAATCAACATCCATTATCGCTTCGTTCGTTCGTTCAACATACCGACTGCCTTGCCGGCAGTCGGTACGTTAAACGAACGAAGCGAACGAACGAAGCCAACTAAAATGATTAAAAATTTTATCAAATTTATTTTAACAATAAAACACATACATTTTAAGTTCCTTCTCATCGGTTTAATTATCAAAATCGATCAGTTAACTTGGGCTGTTAGATCCTAGGTTAGAGCGAGTCAAAATGGCAGAACACAACAAACGAAGCAGGAGGAAAGGCGCATGCGCAACACATTTTTATTATGAAAAAATAATACGAAATAGCCCACGAAATAGTTCTTTTATTTCGTTACGAAATTCGAATTAAACAAAAATTAATACGAAATCACATTATAATTTCGTAATTTTTTATGATTTCGTATTTTTTTTTTCGTACGAAAAATCGCAAAGTTTCTAATATAAGTATTTAAACAAACTAAATGTGTAATTATATATATATATATATTTTTCATATATATTTTATTCACAAACTTTTTTAGGTAAATCACTCTTGCACCAAAAATATGAAATACACGCACGAGAGCGTTCCTCGCGAATTGGCCATTTTTAAATTTCGAAGCAAATAATGTTCCAGGCATTAAAAACCCAACCAATGTTCATGCGCCCTTTATTTATTAGATTACCCCTCAAAAAATAATGGAGAAAAATTCAAATTTACTCATTAAATGTTAATTTATTGATTCTCGGATTATTTTCGTTCCAAAAAATGACTAAAACTCGGAGAAATTTCATTAATTCAGGTGTGACTTGTTACGAGCGACTACAAAACTTAATGCTCGTCTTTTCAAGTGGGCGTTGGACCCGCATAAAAGATCCATCTCAAGTTGGAGTAATTTGAAAATCAACTTTTAGTGGCACAGGAAGCATTTAAAGCCATCTTTTTAAGCAGGTTCCGTCCATACACGAGTACAGTGAAAAGGAAGATTCAGTTGTCATGGCGACCATCAGTACAGGATATGGGAGCGAGTGAAAACGAGATCACGTTCGCTTCGAATAATCCGATGCATTTCGCACATCCAAAGACGAAGAGAAAATATTATTTTTTTTTTAATAGTAAAAATTCTATTTTTAGTAAAAAAAAAAAAAAAAAAAAATAATTTTTAGAAAATAATAATGACTAAAAAAAAAAATATGTGATAGTTGGTTCGAGTGTATGAATAAAATATCGTATATAAACAGCAGAAAATTAAAGCATTTCTATTCAATATTGATCCCGTGGCAAAGTAGCGCCTCTTTCACATAAGAGTTACTATACATGTAAATGGCAGGTTGCAAAAAAAAAACCTGTTGGAACATGAGTATCATCCATATCCAATGCACCAAGTGACCAATATCATAGGCGACTAAATTTACAATTTATTGCTTCCTATTAATTCAGCCATCCCTATATTCACACAGCAAATCAAACCCGTTACACAGCTGTCATCTTGTCAAACTTGGAATATTTCAAAAATTTCATTTTTCTTAACCAGATGGTGCTTGAATAATTTATTTTCCGTAGCCTACTTTAATTTTTAAAGTATCTCACATGTGGTGTATGTGTTCCATTTAGAGTGGAGTGCATTACTGGGTAATGAAAAATGTTGATGACACTTATTTTGAATTGAACTGCAGATGAACAAATTTTGCAGCGTCAACTTGGTGCTAAACTGTGTCATATAGTCGTAAAGTATAGTTCAACTGGCAGACGTTAGGGGTTTAGATGAACAATAGGTGCATTCAATTCCAAAGTGATTATAAAAGCAGAATTAAATCTGATTATAGAGAATCAGTTTAATCATTGAACATGTTATTAGGTTTCAGTCTGCGCATGCACAGTTGCAAACTAAAATATTCTAGGGTCAAGTTCCTTGATCGGAACTAGTTCTTAATCCAAAATACATGTCCGGATTGTTGTAAGTTTTCTCCTTTTAGTTGACATTTTAAGCTACTATAAAATAGTGGTATACATTAAAGTATTCCAAAAGTGTTGTGATATAGTAAAAAATATATAAAAAAAGCACTAAAATCTCTTAATAAAGTCGATCGAGTGTCACCTCGAATCCAAAATAGCTGCCAAGAATTCTGCCAAAAACAAGATTTCAGCAGCATAAACCACCCTCAATGTGGTTTATGTAAAAGCGGTTTATGGATAAACTGAGTGTTGGAAAATGACGTAAAAAACGTCATTTCCGCCAAGCGAGAATCAAAAAAATCAAGATAAACAGTTTATCACTTTGGAATTGAATGCACCTAATGTTATTTCATTGAAAATTGTTTTTGATTCCAAAATGCAGTGCACAAAACCCTTCACTTCCGGTTTTCAGCTCTGTCTAGATATTTTAGCATTGGTAGAAGTACGGTTTTGATTTTGTCTCATCAACATTTTTCTTAACCAGATGTGCTTGAATAATTTATTTTCCATAGCCTACTTTAATTTTTAAAGTATCTCACATGTGGTGTATGTGTTCCATTTAGAGTGGAGTGCATCACTGGGTAATGAAAAATCTTGATGACACTTATTTTGAATTGAACTGCAGATGAACAAGTTTTGCAGGGTCAACTTGGTGCTAAACTGTGTCGTATAGTCGTAAAGTATAATTCTGGCAGACTTTAAGGTGTTTAGATGAACAATAGGTACGTTCAATTCCAAAGTGATTATAAAAGCAGAATTAAATCTGATTATAGAGAATCAGTTTAATCATTGAACATGTTATTAGGTTTCAGTCTAACGCAAGATGGCTGGGCAATGCTTTGCGAGTTTAAAATCACAGACGGTTGATTTTGAAGTAGGAAGTAATGTAACTCAAGAAATTACGGCAACCAATGAGAAGACAGGTGCTTTTCTCGCATGAGATGGAATGAGATATTGCATGATTGGTCAGTTTACATTTACTGTCCACAGTGTGAACAAAAACATACATAATGCTGGAGACACACTAGGCGCTTTGCGATTTTGGCGCCAGTTTTAGTCCGCTATTTCCAGTTAAAATCGCCTTTTGCCAAGCGATTTTGAAAGTACATGCTGCCAGTACTTTTTTGATTGCGATTCAAAATTGCAGCCAATCAAAAGCGATTTTTTAGGATCATTCAAAATTGCAAAGCAGCGCGATTCGCACTATTCACGCCTAGTGTGTCTCCAGCATTAGTTCTTTAAGTTATGTTAAATTTTCGTAAGTTACGTTCAATGTGAACTAACCATTACCTTAAAGCTGGGTTCTCACTTGGATTTTTCCGCTTTATCGCACGAATTCCGCGCGGGAAACTGACGTCAAAATTGCGCTATTTTTAAAATTGAAAATTTTTCTAGGTTTTTCTGTGTTTTTGCTGCATGTGGAAACCTAGAAAAATTTTCAATTTAAAAAATAGCGCAATTTTAAAACAAAATAAGTTTTAATAAACCGCAAAACGCAATAAAATCACGCAATTACCGCAAGTGAAAAATCCAGCATAACCCATGCACTGCAAAAGATAAAATTAAATCATCTTTCAAAAATGAAAATAAAAACATCATTCTTCGGTGAAAATTCTGTCAAGTGTGAATCCTGTGCTTTAGTTTCTTCCGTCCGTGAAAATTACCATCAGTGAAGAATGAGTTTAAAATCAGCAGTGACCACTTGCTAATACGAATAAATAATTAAATAATAAAGTTAACTGAACTAAACGTTCTAACTTCCAAGTGAAAATTTCTTGAATAATGTCTTAAAATATTCCACTATCTCTTACAAAATTTCAAAAGAAAGAAGAAAAAAATAATTAATATTTTGAGTTCTACAACTTTACCTTTGACATTATCCCGATCCTGGTGATACCATAACAAAAGGTCATTTTAATTATAGAAACAACGGTCTGCTCCTATCATTCAATACTCACAATACAATTCTTCTTTTGTGTCGTCTAATTCGGGCGTGCAAAGTGTATGATATTGGATTAATAGCCTACATCCCAATTTCAATCAATAATTGTCCAATTTGTATATTATTATTTTTTTTTTTTAAAAAAAAATAAATTAATAATATTTATTTATTCAAATATAAATAAAACCAAAGTGAATTTTGATTAATTTCTTTTTCTCCTCGATTCCTATCTGTCTTTATTTACAAAAGCAACTTCAAATTAAACATGAATTCCCGGGCGCCAAGATCTATTGATTCTCAATTGGCTCCTTCTGAGCACGAGACTTCCATCCGCAGGTAATGAGTTGGGCTGTCACTAACACAACTCCTTCGTACAACTAATTTCATATCCAAGACCATTTCCATCGAACTTGATCCGTCTTTGCTCCCTTCCAACGCACAAAAAAAAAAAATTTATTCTTGAATTTAAACCCTGTTTTTCATTTTCTTTTCTCCATTTTTCAATTAAATTTATGCATTTTTATCACCACTGTACATTCAAAGGATGAAAAAAAAAGGAATGAATAAAAAAANAANANA
>JH432127.1:301572-311914 GCA_000239455.1 Strigamia maritima
TAAAGTAGTAAAAATAAAAAAAAAAAAAATTAGATAATTCTCCATGAACAATTTTTAGAATATTTTATGAGTTTTAGATTTTTTTTTTTTTNTTTTTTTTTTAACTTATGTGAATGTGTGCAGGATCATGCATAATTTAAGATAGGTAAGTGCTTTAGTGAAGCTTGAAAAAAAAAATTAGATGTAAAGTTGTCAGATAAACTAGCCAGAAATGTAAGAAAAGAAAGTACAGTTCAGTAAATAAAAAAAATTAAAAAACGATTTTTGTTTTTTTCTTTTTTTTAAATAATAATTTGGAATTCTAAACTGACTGACTTCATCTTTACTCACAAAATTTAAATTAATTTTTCTATTCAAATTTTTTTTTTCTTTTCATATGTTTGAATAATAAATTGAGATATAAAAAATTCAAGTCTAAGCCTCGTCTAGTACTAAAAACATCTTTTTTAATTCAAAATAATCTCAAATTGGGCTATTTGCGATATTAAAAAACCTATATGGGACTACATTACGAGCTAAACAGGAAACTCTATAACTGCACGTAATTTATGCCACACGACATGATCTCTGGAAATGTTCACTTTGAGCCTTTAAGCTACAAAATAATGAGCAAACTACAATAACATCACTAACATAAACATTCTAGAAAATAAAAAATAAAAAAAACGTTTTTAAATTCAAGCAAATATTCTTGTCTATTTTAATATTTTAATATTCCCATCAAGTGACACTACTTGAATCGAGCATTATCAATTAAATCCTAAGCAATCATTTCATTCGTGATTGACCACAGCACAACAACAATTCAGTCTTTTCAGTCAAGGACTACAATCTAATTAGATTGTAATCCTTGATTCAGACCACCATTTCCTTCCATTACAATCAGGGTTGGCAAAAATCAAGTCATGATTTTTTTAGAAAAATCAAGTCATGATTTTTTAGAAAAAATCAAGTCATGATTTTTTAGAAAAATCAAGTCATGATTTTTTAGAAAAAATCAAGTCATGATTTTTTAGAAAAAATCAAGTCATGATTTTTAGAAAAATCAAGTCATGATTTTTAGAAAATCAAGTCATGATTTTTAGAAAATCAAGTCATGATTTTTAGAAAAATCAAGTCATGATTTTTAGAAAAATCAAGTCATGATTTTTAGATAGAAAAAATCAAAAATCATGATTTTTTTAGAAAAATCAAAAATCATGATTTTTTAGAAAAAATCAAAAATCATGATTTTAATGGAAAAAAATAATGTACTAATGTAATAGATAATAATTTTAATTACATATTATATTTTAGGAATTTTCCGAGGAATTTTGTAATTTGATTTTAATCTTTTTAATCATGATTTTTCTTGTGCTCATTAAATCATGATTTAATCATTTGATTTAAATCAACCAAACCTGATTACAATTTTTTTCAACATTGGCCTAAGTACTATAAGCTCACAAATTTTTAACTCTCCACTTTAAGTTTCCATTTTAATCTGCTCTATGGATGTCTCAAGATTCTCAAACAAATCTTCATAATTTCCGCACTTTAATAAAACACAATGCAATTCGCAAAAAAAAAAACGATGTTTGGTGTAACGCAAGAACGCTAGACAATATCAAATATCATAACAAGAAACTCTCACGAAAAAAAAAATCATTCACGTCAGTGCAAATGATTAACGTACGTGACATTCCACACACGATCCATATCAGCCAATCAGAAGAGAAAATTAAATGAAATCTCCTACTTGAGAGTCCTTCGACTCCTTCACTGCATCGCTCTAATTGGCAACAACAACAACAAGTGGTTCATCTCCGGAATTCATCAGATCCCACTGACACACCACTTTCAACGTCGCCAGGAGCAGAAAAAAAGTCGCACGTTTCACTGTGAGAGAGTAATTCAAAATCTGCTGACATGCGCAATAATCCAACTCTGATAATCCGCCCACTTCGCAGTCTCTTATTTTTTCATTACTTCTTGCTATATTGAAAATGTGCTGGCAAAATATCATTTTTCTTCTCCCTTTCTTTTACTTCTCTGTCTTAAATCTCAATTACAGTTTCTTATTACCAATAGTACCGCATTGGACAAACTTATCACGCTAAAAGATCAATTCTCGGCTAGTTTCGAACCTTTTCCCATCGCCACACAAGAGACACAAAGTCAACGAAGCATCCATCTAGTTACCAACTCACTCACGGGTTTCTTGTCTGATTCTGCGCATCCCGATGGACGTGGCAGTAACCCATGCAAAAAGAAACAAATAAAATCGGATTGATGGAAACACGCTTTTGTGAACCCATCTATAGAAGAGAAAGTGTGCTATGAAAAGGAAGGAAAGTGCCCACATGAATGTTTTTTTCAAGAAATATTGACAATGTCTAACAATCCATGCATATTTTATTGAAGCATCGAAACCAGTGTTTATATGGAATGGGTATAGAGAAACTAGAGAGAGGCAACTTGGCCTCTTTGCTTTGATTTGTGCCAGCTGTGCCTTGACACTTTTTTCTTCGCCACTAGAAGGTTCACTGCAACTCCAGTAACCCCTTCCTGTAGTAAAACTCAACTAGTCAGTTTTCAAAGAGACTATTCAGCAGCTTGTATAGCACAAATGTTTTGTAAATACGGTAGAAATCGACAAATTTAAGAGAGTAGCTGTTGCAACGTTTCTTACAGTGTAATGATTAGAGATCAGTTTACATTGAACGTAACGTAATATAACTTACAAAAATTTAACGTATCTTAAAAAATTGGTTTTGTTAACATTAGGTGCATTTAATTCCAAAATGATTATAAAAGCATAATTAAATCTGATTATTGAGAATGTTTAATCTGCTTTAAGCATTGAACGTGTTATTAAGTTTCAGTCTGTGCATGCGCGGTTGCAAACTTAAATATTCTAGGATCAAGTTCCTTGATCGAAACTAGTTCTTAATCAAAAATCCATGTCCGGATTGTTGTAGTTTTCTCCTTTCCGTTGCCATTTTAAGTTACTATAAAATAGTAGTATACATTAAAGTATACTAAAAGTGTTGAAATGTAGTATAAAATATATAAAAAAGCACTGAAATCTCTTAATAAAGTCGATCGAGTGCCACCTCGATCAATCTCGAATCCAAAATGGCTGCCAAAAATCCTGCCATAAACAAGATTTCAGCAGCATAAACAACCCTCAACGTGGTTTATGTAAAAACGGTTTATGGGTAAACTGATTGTTGGAGAATGACGTAAAAATCGCTCCTGATTGGCTGCAATTCAAAATCGCAGCCAATCAGGAGCGATTTTTTAAGGTCATTCAAAATCGCAAAGCGACGCGATTCGTGCAATTCGTGTCTAGTGTGTCTCCAGCATCACTGTCGCGAATCGCAGAGCGAAAACGCTAGGCGATGCGAAATTGCTGCATGTCTGTGCCCGGCATTAAGAAATTAAGGCAACCGATGAGAAGATGGTTGCTTATCGCATAAAAAAGGAGACGGAATGGAAAATTGAGTGATTGGTCAGCTTACATGTACTGTCTACAAACAGTTTATCTTGATTCTTTTGATTCTCGCTAGGCGGAAATAACGATTTTTACGTTCAAAAAAGTACTGGCAGCATTTTAACCGGATATCAGCAGATTTAAAATCGCAAAGCAACGCGATTCGCACCCAGTGTGTCTCCAGCCTGATCGCCTTTGCTACAGCAGACTTGGCGCGAATCAATTGTTCCAAAATATTTGTTGCTACAACAAATATTTTGGAATAATTGTTGAAAAAAACAAACAAAATGGATGCTGAGTTAGCTCTTCAGTCGGTTTTATTTCTTTTGCTGGCTAAAAAAAGTTCTAGAAAAGAAAAAACAAAAAAGATGGTGGATACATCCGGCAATATCAAAGTAAGTTACAACTAATTTGAATGAAAAATTCTACGACACAACTAAACACGTGATAAAATATTCGCATCCCATTGGATGCGATTTGCAGCGCCTAGCAAAAAAGTACAGAGTACGTGGCTGTACTTTTTTCAAAAGTAGATTTTTTGATCGCGCGATGGAAGTGACGTTTTCTGAGCATACGCAAAGCCATCAGCAATTAGAATGCAATGCAAATCACTGCATGTCTGCGCCCAGCATAAGTTACGTTACTTCCTACTTCAAAATCAATTTTGAAGTATTTTAAACCCACAATGCATTGCGCTGCTATCTTGCATTACGTTATGGAGTGGTGTGAACACCAAGGTGAAATAAACATAAGTACGAAAAACAAGTCCAGAAATCCTTTCTGGGAGAAATTTATCAATATTTTCATGTTTACCAGACTGGATGTGCTATGGTGTAAAATATTCATAAAGCTCCTTGCATTAAATATTAATAACAAAGCAGAGATATACAATTGTGTCTCGACTGCAATTTCTATAATGCATAGCTATAGATGATATTATGCAGCAATACACTTTACACTTTCTAATGACCACATATAGCTCATTATTTCAAATGAAACTCACAGTCAGTTCTAAATTCAAGCTTAGGGCTTATTTCATTCAATGAAAAGGAAAAGTTACATGCAAATAAGATTTATTGCAGTTGTTGTTGTTTGAACCAGAAAGTTTATTTATTACTGTTTTAATTTAAATATATGAAAATTGCCACAGACAGTGGGTAGCTGGCGACACATGAAGAATTGTTCTATATAAAAAAATTCCTTTACTTTACCTTCCAGCAAATTCAAATTCCCGGTCCATTAAAAAAAAAAAAATAAACAACTAAGAAGACTAAACGACTAAGAAATTGTTTTATCTTATCTGCACCATCAAGTGCCTTTCAAGACAGTAAACATACCAAAAATCGATTTCCCAACTCTAATTTATTAAATAAATCCAAAAATTTTTCTTCACTAAGAAGAGTCCACTTGAAAATATATTGGACACACCTAATTACGTCGACCACGTTTCCTCCACCGATAATAAATAATGTCAACACCAAAGAATGCAAGACATTCACATTCACATACACTTTTAGGGGTCCCAACCCCTTTCAACACCATGAACGCGTGCAAAACCATAAAGCCGAGTCCCCTTATCAATGTTATTAAACGTTTCTAAATCATACGCAATTATGCTAAAAGAGGCGCATTAATAATGGACGGATTAGATGCTGCCCCTTAAAACGACAAAATCACCAATTATGGACTTATTTCGGTCCTGTTTTATTATTCAATGTTGTTTCATAAGACGAGAATACCGAAGTAAATCCGTCCAGCTCGCATTGTGCAAGCAAATTTCTACTATAACGCGTGACATAAAAATGTCACTTATTATGGAAATGTCTTCCGTTTATTTATGATGCCATTTTCCAGTGGTGTAACCATACCTGGACATTCGGATTTGCTTCGAAATGGAAACTTAATTTTTTCCGATTTTAAAGTCTATTTACCTATAAGTTTGGAGTAACTCGGATTGGTCAGTGGACTGATCTCAGGATAGTATTCATACCCTAAGTCACATGTCTGTCAGTAACCAATGAAAGTAAAGGTCATTTTTGAATAAACCGCGTAAAACCGCCATCTTGGATAAATAGATGGCCCGGTCGAACATTTGACAACCGGTTTTGACCGGTTTAGAACTACTTTGTTATGCACAACACCATTTAACAGTTAATTGCCACGACCATAGTATATAAAGAGAGAAGTAAATAAACTCCTTAGTTCAGTTGTTGCTCCTAGTGGTGGCGCCACCGCTGCTAGTTCGCCCCAATAACAGAGCAAGGAGCAACAATTTCAAGTACGATTTCAATTATTACACTTATAAAGAATTCATACCCACGTAAACATCATTTTATTACATTTATTTAATAACTGTTGCTATTGTTGATTCTTGCTCTGTTACTGGAGACGAACTAGCAGTGGTGACGCACCACCAGGAAAAACAACTACGGAGAGTTTGGCTACTTCTCGCTCTATACACTATGCCACGACCAATCGGAGTTACTCCAAACTTATAGGTAAATAGACTTTACAAACCGAATATAAATATTCCAAAATTCCGCCACCAGGTCTGGAAATGGCACTTCAAACCCACTCACTCATAACCCAAAAATAAATATTTCCTTTTATACAATAGAGACTTTGCGATTTCTCGTACAAAAAATTACAAAATTAAAAAAAAAAGAAAAGATTTTTAATTATTTCGTTTTTTTTAACTTCGTAATTGAATTTCGTATAACAGGTTGCGATTTGTCACGAAACATATTATACACGACATTTAATCGGCAGCAGCAATTTTTAGTATAATCAGGCACCTTATAACAAATTAAGCCTAAGTATTGGGCTTGAAGTTTGTGCAAGGTGTTTGACTGATTAAGAAACAAACCCGAGATAATCAAATCGCCACAAATTTGCCAAAATTGCAGCTGAAGCGGAGAGAAAATGGCGGCAGAATTTGACGAATATTGTTGTTATTCCATTCAGTGCGCATGCGCAAATCAAGTCGTATTTACGAAATAATGTACGAAATCTTTTTTATATTTCGTTACGAAATTAATAAAAAGAGAAAATTAAAACGAAATTAAATTAAAAATTTCGTTTTTTTATTAATGATTTCGTATTTAATTTTTTTCGTACGAAAAATCGCAAAAGTCTCTAATACATTCCTAATTACGTATCACCAAAAACGCTTCTGTCACCACCCACATGCACATGCTAATTGGGACGACGCGCTCACTAAGTGGCTCCCGGCACAATCGACATCTCTCCATCACCCTTGCACCCCGAGTAGATGCGACTAAACAAGAACTCCGTCGCCTCCGGCTTCGATTTGACTGTTTCGCTGCTCCTCCAAGACCTCCACTACGCTAATTTAATTCAACACATTCCATTGAGTAGAAAAATATTTTTAAAAAGGTAAATATTGATTTACAAAGAACGATTCAGGTGTTGTAGGTAGATATGTTAAATGCGCTGAATTGTCCATTTGTGACACATTAAACTAAGCCTATATTCCTTTGCTCCGTTGTTTGCAAGTAGCGCGAAATGAAGAGCGATGATAAAAGATTTTCATATCCTTCCTTCAAAACTGGCTTTTAACCAATAAGCGTCGCCTGATATGAGCTGTGATACCACAGTGCTCATAAAACTATACGGAACAATTCATTTGCCAACACCTTTCTCTTCTCCGTTTATGAACCTCTCTCCGCTTTAAAAATGTAAAAATCAGATTTGCTTTTAGCGTAATAGCACCGCGTCGCCATCTTGGCGCTTTCAAAACGTTAAATAAGCTGAACACTCACGGTATTAATGAAAATCCAATATAAAAAACAAAATAAACAAAATAAAAAAATAATAAAAAAAAAATTAAAAAATTCGCTTCCAGGAAACAAAGCCACTTAAATGCTTTATTCAACTTCTCCTATTACGTTTACTTAATCCGCAAATTCCGTAATTAGTTAATTATTAATGTCAACAAGCACCTTCCATTAGCACGTGTGCTAACTTCGTTTTATACCGGGTATAAAATGAGAAAACCGTTACCTCAACGACTTATACAGGAAAGCGCATTTTTAGGGTGAGCTTTTCCCTTTTTTTTTTTAATGTTCAAAATATATTTTTTTAAATTTTTTTAAATTTTTTTAAATTTTTTTTATATTTTATTACGCGTTTAAAAAATGGCAAAACAAGTGCAGAGATGACAAGTGTTCCACGTGGGATTAATTTTGTCACAGCTGATCCTCGTTAGATAGACAAAAATGGTTTTGTAAAAATCCCTAAAAGACTTTAGTATAAAGTGTGCGAAGATAAAAGATAAGTAATTAGAATAATGAGCTTGTCTACACTTTTTATGACATTGTATCATTTATAGATTAATCATTTTTAAAGCACTCGTTCCAATGCAGCTTTTAAGTGAATCAATCGTATATTTTCATATGCTTTTTACCAAAGTGCTTCGGTCATTTCCTTTTCCTTTAATTAATCGAAAAGCTTTTCGCTTACAATGGTCATCTCGGGGCTGTTCAATTCTGCAGTCTACGGGAATCTCTGGAATCCAACTGCCCGAGAACCAAAAAGATTAGTTGTTGAATTAATTAAAATTCAATTTGCGAAATTAATATCTAAAACGCGGTTAAAGTAAAAATAAACACAAACTCTCGTTGTTTATCTCCCTCTGTAGGCCGAATGCATAATAATTGCGCAATGTTTGGTTTCTAATTTCTAAACTTCATTTCCAACACATTGCGAGAAACTCCAATTGGCTAGAGCCAATTTAATGCACTTGATAAAATAATTCGAAAAATGACCATAAAAGGGCATAAATAAACATAAACGAACAAAAAACGACCATTTATGGTCAAATTTATATAAATTTGTATTAATGTGCAAGCAAACAGGTTTTATATACTCTATTTAACAATTCGAAACTCCCATTGGTTAATGACCTATGATATTGTACTGAAAGTATATATTGTGATATCTTATTTTAATTCTCTAGTTGAGCCGAGTCGAAAAATCATTGCTTTATAGTCCAAAAATGTGCGTGCCATTGTTAACAAACAAAAACGATTGTAAAATATTTTAAAAAAATTATATACATTTGGGTTTTTGTATTGTTGCGCACATTTTTTGGCTACGGATCAATGATTTTTCGACTCAACTCGACTAGAGGATTAAAATAAGATACCGCAATACATACTTTCACTACAATGCAAAAAAGTTCACTTTTCAGATAAGAGTTTTTTTTTAGCCAATGGGAGTTTGTTGCAATGTGTTTAAAATAGAGTTTTAGAGATGAATATTTTTAGGTAACCGATATGATATCAGCCTTTTAAAATAAAATAAAACAAAACAAATGATGCATAATTGAATTTTTCGAGTTTTTAGCTTCAGTAGCAATTCTAGTGTAGTTGTGAATCAATATTTAATCGAAAATTCAATTCACAACTATGCTAGAACATGACATTTTGTAAACACCCAATTTTTCTGCGTTATTCGATACCTTTCAGATGGTTTAATAGGAAAAGAGATTAAATGTTTAGTACTTGAAGGATCGAGTATTCCGAATGTTAATCATGTTACCAATTAAAATCGTCAATAAAAACAAACAAAGTGTCTGTTGAGTGTTGACAGGAAAGAATAAGAATAGCCAGTTGTTTTGTTACACCCGATAGGTATTTTGTTGGACGTGAGAGTTGGTCAAATTGAAAAATGAAAATTGTGTCGAGTTTGCACACCTCCCGACAGGCAAATTCCACAAAGGTGACAAAGATCTTCCGCCGCTGCGTCAAGGACTCTTCTGGGCATTAAACTATAACTACATACTCAAAATTATACTTTAAATTCAATCAGGAAAAAAGTCGAGTTTTTTCAATGCTCATAAAGCCGTATTGTGATGAATTAAAGTAGAGAATTACGAAAAAAATCCCACATCGAAATCTCTTGTTGTTTTTAATAAAAAAAAAAAAATAAATAAAATAATAAATAAATAAATAAATAAATAAATAAATAAATAAATAAAAAAGAATTGACAGAATAAATTGGAATATTATTAATTTTCTAGAAAAATAATTTTTTAAATTTTTGAATTTTGAATAAATAGCAATCGCATATAAATATAAAGATTTCTAAAAAGATGTATATTGATCTAAATTCTAGAAACCTTGATTCACCATTTTATTTATTTATTTATTTTTGAATCTGTGTAAAGATGGATCATTCATTACAGGGGAGAAAAGTTCTTATCATTATGAGAGAAGAACCAATTTAGGGATTGGGGACCCAACAAATTGACCAAATGGCACTTTTAGACTCCCAACCACTCCGTCTGGCGTGTGAATCTCATCTGCCACATCATGAAGCAAAGTTATTGCTTCTCCATAGCTTACCCCTTCATTGCATTTACCCCTGACCCCAACAAAACGAGCCCTGGGTTCGTTGCACCTCATTTTCCAACATAATAAAAGCGCGCTCAGCATATCAATTAAAATTAAATGTGATAATAAAAAAATAAAAAAAATATATAAAATCAACACAACCGACCGAATATCTCACGACAAACTAAACAAAACACTTAACAGATTTGCCAGCTGTATGTGTAATGAGTATTAATTTATTCCACGTGAATAACAAGCAAACGTGGGATTTGATTGTAAAGTGGATTGTGGGTCCTTTCCCATTGTGACGGTCACGTGTCATAGTCCTCCAACAAATCGCCCGCAGCCAGTAATCTCGGGATTAGCAATTTCCTAATTACTCAACAACGCCTCGTCCATCATAAAAAAAAAAAAAAAGATTATATATGTAAATTTGGAAATTTCATTCAATATAACGTGTTAATATCTTTTAATTTAACGACGACCGGTTCTTTTGGAAATTAAAAAAAAA
>JH432127.1:314527-360168 GCA_000239455.1 Strigamia maritima
CGTGAATAACAAGCAAACGTGGGATTTGATTGTAAAGTGGATTGTGGGTCCTTTCCCATTGTGACGGTCACGTGTCATAGTCCTCCAACAAATCGCCCGCAGCCAGTAATCTCGGGATTAGCAATTTCCTAATTACTCAACAACGCCTCGTCCATCATAAAAAAAAAAAAAAGATTATATATGTAAATTTGGAAATTTCATTCAATATAACGTGTTAATATCTTTTAATTTAACGACGACCGGTTCTTTTGGAAATTAAAAAAAAATGTCAATAAAAAGGAAATAATTTTTATATTTTTTTTATTAAAATATTTTATTTATTTTATTTATTTATTTATTTATTTCTTCTTTTTTTTTAAATTCGCGGACCCCAATTTGCAGCGGACGCTTTCAATTCAAATCAATACTGAAAACCAAGCTTTGGACTCCCAGTTGTGCGCTATCCAAATCGAAAAGATTGAGCCCGGTGTGAACTTTTCTTCTCCCCCTAAGCAGATGTGGCGACCCACACGACGAACAATTACGGCAGCTGGGCGCGAGTCCCCGGACAGATGCTGGCACGTGGTCGACGGAGGCGCTGCAGTCAATGCCCATTACCATGACAATGAGCCACGCGCCACTCCATATAAAACGAAAGGACGCCTTGAAACCAGGTAGTTTTGCTCGTGAACAACCAAGCACAAGGATTACGAAATCGTTGAAAAATCGTTTTTCCCCGACTCCTAAAGCGCGGATTTACGGATCATGATAAATTGATGCGACTGTGATGTGTGTGAGTGAAGCTGAACTTTAGATACAAGCTTTGAGTTCAAGGGGCAGCTTATTTTATTCGGATGCCCACCAGGACATGTGTTGATAGTTTGAACTATATTATGGCTGAAGAACTCTTGGAAGCCGACGAGATCTCATCGGATGATCCGGATGTCGTGTTCAGGTTTTTGTTTTTGCTTTGTTTTCGAATTTTGTTTTGTTATGTGTTAATTCGATTAATTGAGCGTTTTTAGAATTAGAATTTTTTTTTTATTTTTTTTTTATTTTTTATTTTTTTATTTTTTTATTTTTTTATTTTTTTTATTTTTTTTATTTTTTTTATTTTTTTATATTTATTTTTTATTTTTTTTATTTTTTTTTATTTTTTTATTTTTTTTTTTTTTATTTACTTTGCTTATTTAATCCTGTTTTTAGAGAAAAAAAGTCGACGAGAAAACCAGTCAAATTACGCATAAGACGCTACAAAGCTAATGCCCGCGAACGGAATCGAATGCATGGATTAAATGCGGCCTTAGATAATTTAAGAAGGTTGGAAAAATTTTTAAAAATTAAAATTCTCAAATAGCGCAATTTTTAATCATTTTTTTTTTCCCCCTTCATTTAATATTCAAACATCTAAAAACCAAAATGTCAATTTTTTAATATTTTTACATTATTAAAAACCATTAAAAACACAAATTTTTAAACATTAAAAAAAATGCAAATTATTTCTGTTAAATAAAAAAAAAAAAAAAAAAAAAAATTTTTAATAATTTAATCATATTTAATTTATTCATTTATTCATTTTATTTTAGATGTGTGCCTCTAACGTGTAAAACACAAAAACTTTCAAAAATCGAAACACTTCGCTTAGCCCGAAATTACATTGCCGCACTTTCAGCAACACTTCACTCGGGCCAAGCGATGGATTCAAGTGAATTTACTCGCGCCCTAACATGCGGTTTATCCCAAGCTACAACTAACTTAGTCGCCGGCGGTGCCCAACCGTCGCAGTCCCCGTCCTTTCAAGTGCCTTGCATTCAACAACAACAACACACCATCTTCACAACGGATGCAAACTACATGTCTCCACATTGCGACATCCTGTACGGCCAATGTCCATCGCCTCACCTGTTGATTCCGTCCCAAACGTCGAGCGAAGACGGGTTCCAGTCCGAGTTCATCAACGGCAGCCTTGAAGAAAGCCCCGCCTGTAATATTGGCTTCTCAGCAGACCATCCGCCTGTTGGCACGCAGCCCAGTGTTAACGGTGTCAATTTGGAAGAAAGCACTTCTAGACTAATTATCCCCGGCCCCAACTTCATCGATAATGCACTAAGTCTTTGAATTTACATAATGTTGACGAGACAAAAAAAAAAATCCTTCCAATTATTTTTATCGATTTTATTTATTTATTTTTATTTAATTAACCAAACTTACATTTATATATATATATATATATAAAAAAATTTTAAAATAAAATCGCGATATAAATTGTAACAATGATATTTATTTACATAAAAAATTAAATATAAAATACATTTTACATTTTTTTTGAAATTATTATTATTTTTTTTGAAATTTCACACTAATTAGCATCTTCAAACCGCCTTCAATTCGCCGTCGCAGAAAATGCATCGTGATTTGTCAACTGCAAATCAAAAGTGACACAATCATTTTTATTCTCATCTCATTTTAGCGTGAGAAAGAGGGAAAGAGGACTTTTTCCAATATAGAATTACGACATTGATTTTCAATCCTGTTGTCATCCCATTGGCAGAGATGCAATTAAGTGGTGCCGTGTTCTATCAACAGAATTGGTGATAACCATCAGTGACAGATGGTGGCCCCGCACCATACGCCTTGCAAGTTGCACTCCATGTCCCATAAGGAATATCCCAAACTATTTTTATGCTTAAGTTAACTCTAGTCTTCAAGGATATTGTATTACCGATTAAAATCGAATATAAATATCTATTCGATTTGATTAAATTAAATTTTTTTTCTTGCTCATTTAATTAGTTTCAGATTTAAAAAATTCAAGATGAATGTAAATATTTGATAAACAAATAGCAATTTCATAAAAGATAAGAGTTTCCAAGAATATCTTTGTTGCTACAATCAATATTTGTTGATAGAATAATAAAATATTACCTGTTTTTTTGGCAAATACGTCACAGCCGGCGCATTTATAAAACAAATCTTCGCAGAGATTTAAAGTTAAACAGCATCTACCTGAAATACAATACAAAAATAGATTTGAAAAAATATTTATTTAAAAAAAAAAAAAAAATTAACCGAATGAATGATTTTGAGGGCATGTAGCGTTTGTGATGCTGTTTACAAGAATAAGTAAATAAATTATTAAAGAAATAAACGTAAATTGAGTAAAAGAAATCGCGTCATCGTAGATAAAGGATATTATCTCCACAAATTGGACATTTTTCATTTATTCCATGTTCATTAGCAAATTCTTTAACGTTTTCCTTCAATAGCATTTGATTTATATAAATTTCATCTTGCTGATCCACGTCGTGTCGTGATTTCAACCACTGGCACACGGTGAGTATCATTCTGCAATATCTATCTTCGTTTGTGTCGTCAGATTGTGGTGATTTTAATAACCGAAGTAAATGACGTTTAAGAAGGATTTCTTCACATGTCATAACTTTTTCCTGAATGAAATTTAAGAAATAATATTATTTAATCCTGTCAGAAATAGAAATTTTTTAATAGAATAATTACCCCATATTTGGTCGTTTTTTCTTCAGATATATTATTGCACACTATCCATTTCATCCACCAACTAATTAATAAATAAAACAAATAATATTAATAAAAATAAATAAAAAATTATACTTCTATTTTTCCATACGTTTTTAGCATTAATGAGAAATCGGAAACTTCAACTTCGTCGTTGGACACTAATTGATTTATTTCCTCCGGCAAATCTTCATCCATTAACATCGAGATTCTGACGTGTTCAAGAACATCGTGAATGTCAAACAGTCTCTCAGACTGCTTCAACATCATCTTAATTGACTCATTCATCTCAACGGTAGTGAATATTTTAAGCTAAAATAAAAATAAAACATATTTCATTAACCAAAAACTCGAAATTACATTAATTTACAACCTCTATTGGCTGTTTAATGGCTAAATGATCGAAATAACCCATCTGCCTTCCAACGACGCAAATAAAAACTTGAGATGGCGAGTGAGCAATACCCATCAATGATTTATTACATGAACTAGAACTGTCAAAAGTTACCTTCTTGTGACTCACTTTTAGACCTGAACAAAAAAATCCAAAATTAAAATAAAAATTCACATTTTTTATATTTTTCCTTACAAGATTCTAAAGTTCCTTGTTTAGTCATTTCCATAGCGACAAATTGCACAATGCCGTCAGATGAAGTAATCATAAAACCATTAAAAACCTGACAAATGCCTGTAAAAAAAACAAACAACAAAAATAGTGTAAAGTTACAACTGATAATATCATTTTATTCCTAACCTGTTATGGGTAATACGTGAGAACCAATGCAAAAAGATTGAAAATGTAGACTTAGCGAGTCGTCAGTTATTAATAATTGACATCCATGAAGGTAATTGCTCCGTGCTGCTAGTACGTAATACATGTTATTCGCCATCTAGACCATAAATAAATTAATAATTAAAAAATAAATTATTTTAAGATCATGTTTAATTTACTACCTTTTGAAATCCAATTTCATCGACACTTATCCCGTCCGCATATTGCCACATCATCGCGGTTCCAACAACTTTAACAGTTATTGCTGGCGTCCAATTAATCACTACATGAAATACTCGGATTTTCCCTCCTTGACTACCAATAACAAGAACACCTAAAGAAAATTTAAAGTTAGAATGTTTATACAATAAATTTCTGCAATTGATAACACCTGATTTGTCATTTAGATGTTGCCATCTTGCACACGAAATCAGTCCCATTCCTGAATCAATTATTGCTAGTACTTCAACGCCTGAACTAAAAAATAAAAAATATTTTTAAAAAAATGTGTAAATTTATTTTAAAATAAATTTTACTTTGCTGATATTGTTGGTAATATTTTCCATAATACAACATGACCGCTTTTCATTATAGATATTAAAACAGAAAAAGTATTGGATTCTACGGAAGATTCGTTTTCTTGATTTTTGCACCGCACAAACATGTCAGTCCAAATCATATCTACAAAGTAAACCAACAAAATTAAACGAAAACTGTAAAAATATTTTTTATTTCACTCACCAACTGCAACTAGCATATATGTTCGTTCCTTAAATTGTTGTAAAAGCAATTCTCCTTCTTTTGGTTTTGGTTTAAGTGGAATACAATCTTTATAGTTCCTATTTTTTACATAAGTGTGAAACATTTCCGATAAGTCTGCAATTCTCTGCCAAACTCCATTAATACACCTATGTAACTCTAAACGATGATCCAACGTTAATGAAGCTAATAAACAACTAAAAAAAAAAATTTAATTATTATTATTAAATTATATTAAATTATTATACAATGACAGTAAAAATAATTTAAAAAAATTACTCATTAGCTGCAGTAGAACGTTTACAAGACCATTTTGCCGCTCTATAACCTTTAAATGATATTTGAGTGACAACTGCAGGGCTCAACGAGCGATCCAACATCAAATTGTAAAATTCCTCTAAAATAAAATAAATAAATAAAATAAAAAATAAAAAATATATTGTTTTAATTTCAAAACATTTTTGTTGTTTTAATATTTACCACTATAGCCAAATTTTTCGTGCAATAAATCTCTATTTATTTCAACATCGAATTGGTTTACACTTGTCGGTGATGGCAGAAAATAACGACTAAATTGAAGGCTTGTTTCTGTGTTTTGTGGTTTAAATTGAGGCACCTACCAAAAAAAATAAGACGGTTATTTTCACATATTTTGTTCATAAACAAGATCATGTTTACCATAATATGAATGCCTTTGTCGGTGGTTATTGCTATCTGGTTATCTTCGGACCAACAAATAGCTGAATGATGGCAAAAATTGCCAGATATATTTATAGTACATAATGTTTTAGCTGTCATTTGCTTGTCAGTATTCATAGGGAAATTTGTTTATACGACGGTAAAAGAAAGCTACGCTCGATGATTTTGACAGATGGAAGTGGCCATCTAGTGGCAATGTTAGACATTAATTAATGGTTAAATGGCTTCTGGAATCATGGATGTAAATACTTATCTAACTGTCGGTGAACGATATTATACTCCTAGTTACAAAACAGGTAATACTATGAAAATCTTTTCTTAAAATGAAAAAGAATTAATATCGTATTTTGCTTTATCTTCAGATATAAAGGGAAAAGAAAATCATGATCAGTGTTTGCTATTCCACAGTAACCGGTTAGCTTTGTGAAGAAATTAAATAAATCTTATGCTAATTGTGTTTTATGTTTATTTCTACAGAATTTGTGTTATTTGCATTGCTCCAACACATCCGCTAATTGCAGAGAACAAGTCGATAGAGAAAGTAAATTTTCAAGTAACAGAAAAAGTAAATCGGTTGGAAAATAAAGTGTCGGGAAAATCGAAGAAAGTAAAAGTTTGTGTTTTACAATGAAGTCAATGTCACTAAAATGTTGTTGATATTTTATTGCAGGGTGGACAGTGGTTAACTGAGGATTCACCTTTATGCAATGTTACCTGCAGTGATGGCAGTCAATATACAATTTGTAGTTGCATTAAAGGCAAATTAATTGAAGTTAACGAAAAATTAGTTTCGTCTCCTCATTTGATTATAGAAAAGGTTTTATATCGGAATAACATTTTAATGTTTGATGGTATTTATGATTTTTTTTTTTTTTGTAGCCTCAAGCTGAAGGTTACATAGGAATAGTTCTAACACCTAAAATAGGAACTGGACAAAAACCTCAAGTTAAATTATTAACCGCGGACGAATATATGCAGGCGAGGAAACTAGAAAAAATTGTAAAAACTCCAACTAATTGAATATTTTAAACGACAAAAATGTATTTAATTTTCAATAAATTTGAAGTAATATTTTATCAAATTTATTTTAAGTGCCATTAATGTTTATTTATCAATATTTTACAAAAAATCGAAACGATATATGATAAATGAAAAAAAAACATAATAATACATCGAAAGTCGAACAAAGAAACCAATGACTTGGTCATTTCTAAATATATAATTCATACAAAACCAAAAACAATTTCTCTCTTCATGATTATGAACCAAAAAGACATAAATGTAGTACGTGTAATGTAATCAAAAATGTGTGTAATTCGTAGTCAAATATAGCAAAGCAGTAGTAGCTTCATTGGGTTGAATGTAAGTTTGAGCACTCGAATGTCCATCCTCGCCCGAAATTGACTCTTGCAATGGTACAAGATTAGCCGCGTCTGGTCCAGACACGATGGAATCAGCGCCTTGCAGCAACTGGATCGTAGAATTCGTTCCCATAACATTCGAATGAATGGTAAACGGTATACTAGCATTCAATTCCTCATTCGTTGCGTGCAACTGTCCATCACCGCTCGGTAAAAGTATGACCGACTGCTGCGCAATCGCGGTCGCTAAGTTTTCAGAAAACTGTGAAGCGGAAGCAGTATTGCAATTTATTTGCATTTGGCTCGATGAATTCGCATCGACTCCAACCTCGTGCAACCTTACGTGTCTTTTAAGCGCGTAATTCGTATTAAATCGCTTATCGCAAATCTGACATGAAAATGCACGCGGTTTCTTGTGGATTGTTTGAACGTGTTTGCGTTGTACAGAACGAGTTTTAAACGACGCGCCGCAAATCTCGCACAAAAACGAGCGCACGTTCGAATGAACGGCCTGGTGTTCGAGGAGATGTGCGTGCGAACGACAGTTTTTATCGCACACCGAGCAGCGGAACTGGATCTCGAGCGGATCAACCGTCGAGTGAATTACTCGATGTTGTTTGAGCGCATCGGTGCGTTTAAACGCCTTTCCGCAAAAATCGCACAAATATGGCCGCTTGTTCGTGTGTACGTTGTTCACGTGTCGTATGTAGTGTTCTTTGCGCTTCGTTTTATACACGCATTTGTCACACTGAAACAAACGCCTTACGCTCGGACTGGATTCTCGATGGACCCGCAAATGGCGTTGAAAACGATATTGTTTTGTAGTTTGATATGCGCATTCGTTGCACTGTAACAAGTCTTTGGGTTGTTCTTCTTCGTCTTTTTCGTGTTTGATTTTCATGTGCCGAACTAAGAGTTTCATGTTGTCAGTTTTATAAGCGCAATGCTTGCAGGGGATTACGGTGGAACTGTGGCTAATCTCGTGGCGGCGCATATGACTCAGACGGATGGATGTGAAACTACATTCTTGGCACTTGTACAACGTTGTCACCTGAGAATTTTGCAAGTTTCAAATTAATTTTTAAGATTTAGAATTAAAAGTAAAATTAATTTTACTTTTTTGTGGATTTCTATATGTTTTTGATAATGGCTTTCGCGTTTCGTCTTAAATGAACAAAGTTTACAGAAAAATTTAAACGGCGTTAATTCTTCGTAATTTTTTTCGGTTTTGTTTTAGCGTAGTCTTCAATAACGTTATCCATGTTATCTAACAATTTACAAAAATCTAAAAATTTAATATTTTTCTTTTGTTCAATAATGAAATTAACTTACCGTTAACAAGTGGTTCCGGTTCCCTATTTTCGGTGTCTAATCGGTCGGCATCACTTTGCTCTTTTTCACTATTTAAACTGACGTCTTTTTCTGCTGCACTTACCTTCTTGTTGCAAACCTGTGATCGGAAATAAAACTGTTGTAATTTTTTAAAATTAATTCCAGTTTATTTATTACAAATTTATTTGATGTTTTAAGGCACGGATTCAAGTGTCTCTTTGATTTATTGTGCATTCGCTTCATACGATACTTCTCTTTAATCCTTTGACTCGGAGAGCGACTTCGATGAACTATAATCGAAACAACACGAGGATGTTTAGCACTTTCAGATGATAACAATGTCAAGACATCTCCTTTGATAATGTCACAAGTGATGGCCTTGTCAAGCTGAATTTCTAAATAAAATTTATAAAAAAAATCAGATTTCTTTGTTTTTTTCTTTTTCTTTTTCTTTTAATTTAACCTTTTTCCTGATCACTTGAGTCTATTCCAGTCAAAGACTGACATTGAGGGTTTAAATTTAATTTAATCTTCTCGTACGCGTCTAAAATTTGATTCCATTGACCTCGTAAAACGTATTGATTTTCAGATTTCGTCGATTTTTCTATTAAAATTCCACATATTTCTTTAAGTGAAGTCAAAAATAGCTCAGGATTTTTCGAAAATGAATTGAGGACGGCGTTATCAATGCACACTTCGGCTTGAGTAAATATCTAAAAATATAGAAATAAAATTATTAATGTTAGGCATACAATATGTACATAAAGTAAAATTACTTCATCTAAATCTAAATTCGATTCTGATGATTCATTTTCAGGAGCAATTTCAATGTGTTGGAGTGGAGTCACTTGAAACTCGTCGTCTAAATAGAAATAAAAATAATTTAAACTAACAAACTGATGTTATAAAAAAAAATAAGACAGGAATAAAATGTTACTTTTTTCTAAAGTGTCATCATTAAATGTCGCAAAAAAACTCGCTTCGTTTAAATTCACATCCATAATTGAATTATTTCCACTTCCCAGTTTTTCTATATTACGAAAAAAAAAGGTAAAAATTAAAAAAAAAAACTGTAAACTTATTTACACAATTATCAAATATTTACAGTTTTTGAGCTACTCCAAGAACAGATATCGGTCTAAATCGGTTTCAAAAATAGATAGGACTACTATAAATGATCGACGGTAGATGGCGACCGGTACTGTAATGGCCACCAACGCGAGTTGACATTTAACAACAACTAATTGTTTTCGCAATCAAGGTGCTATTTTATCAACAAACTCTAGCAAATCCAATGTTTCTGTAATATATAAATATGTAAGTTGCAACTACACAATATTTTATATCAATCGATCGTCATCTAATTTTGTTGTCTTACATTTTTAGACGAAGTAATGTTGGACACAAGCAAAACAAGCAGCATCAAATCTCTCTTGTTGAGGGCTTGGCGAGAGAGATGGTCGGATTTACAATGGGGAATATACATTAAACAAGTACTACCGCGTGGAGTCAGTGGAGACGTCTACAATTTAGCAGGTTGTTTATAAACGATGTAATTTTCTAATTTTTATTTAAAATTTATATTTTTTAAAAAAATTTATATCTTTAGATTGCATCTTACAACAAGCATTGATCGGTCCTGGGCCAAATTTATTAGTTCTTTCATATCTGAAACAATGTCTGAGCTCGAAGGTTGTTTCGTACGGGGCAGTGTTGCAAAGTATTAGTAAATATCAATTGTTTTCCAAACCGCACTGTATTTTGAGTCTGATGGACTTTTTAAAGAGTATTCAAAGAAGAATAAGGTAAAAAAAATAATAAAAAAAAAAATCCAGATTAATGAAACATTATTAATTTTTTTTTAAATTACTAGTTGTCATGGCAACGCTGATGACTGCTTATCGTTGTGCGTTTCCATGCTCAACTGCGTGCATTGGCTGTATTCGTGCAATTTACAGTCTATGCAGAAACTTGCAGAACTCAAACAGTCGCCCGAACATTCCAGTATCATTGACAAATCGTGTGAATTATTGAAATTGTTCATGGATTCGAATTTCGTCAAAGCTTTGTTATACATCGGCAAACACGAAGATCAATGTTAGACATTTTACATTTTTAAAATGAATTTTCAAACTAATGCAATTTAAACTTAATTCCAGCTGTTTATAATCAAGTTCTCCAAAAGTGCGTGGAAACTGAGGCACCATTAACTCAAATGCAAGGCTCGGTCGTTCCAAAAGACACTATTGATCACGTGATTAAAGCTGTTAACACGTAATTTATGCTTTTATCTTTTGAAATTACTTGTTTGTTTAATGAAATAAATTCTACTTACTTGTTAGGCTCGATTCTGTGTCTGTCGTGTCGATTTCGCCCACATTTGCCAGCACTCTGATATCGAGTTTAAATGGTCTATTGGCTTTGGACGCTGTGCTGAATCCCACGAGTGATGTACAGGCGTTAGTCGATCAGATCATGTTACTGCAGAGAATGCAGAATTTGTCTTGGCCCGTCGTTTACTGCGAAATGATTAGAGCATGTCTGATGGGTCTAACAGATGGATCATCGGCCAATGATGACTTGAAATGGTCATCTTTCACATTCCTTAAAGCGAGTGTTTTATTTCGGCTAAGAATTAATTTACTTATAATATTTTTTTTTATTTATTCTAGTTACCTCAAATCATTGTGAAACTTCACCTTAATCCCACGGATTTGGAAGATGGTTTGCAGTTGTTACTTAATTATACGCCGTTGCTTGATTTAGCAGATATAAAGTGCAAGTAAATAGTAAAATAATATTGATTTTATAATTTTATATTAATTTTTTTTTTTAAATTTAATTATTTAGTAATGACTGCATTCAATTTCTCTTGAATGAAGTTTTTATGAAGACTGGATTGCTAAACGAAGCACAGGCGAAAAAATTGCTGCAAAGAAGGTTTTAAAATTAAAATTAAAATTATACACTTTGCAAATATTTAGTTATTTACAATTAATTGTGATTTGCAGACAAACGGAGAGTAATAAAGTTGCTCATCGCTCTCCCGAACAACAGAAGGCTCAGCCGAGCAACCCCGATTTAATACTGAGAGCTGAGTCTACTGTTGCTAGTATATTAAAGGTAATTAATTCATTTATAGTTATGTTTTTTTATGATATTTAATTTTTATTATTATTATTATTAGACTTTAGATGCGGATTATTCAAAAAATCAAGACGCTTTGCTCGGAGTTTTATGCCACATGATGTCGGGCAAAAGTTTTGAATTGATTCTTGCTGCTGCTGCTGCGACAGGAAAACTCCAGAGTTTTGTCGTGAAATTAATAAAGTAATTTAAAAAATAATAATAATAATAATAATTTGAATTTTTACAAATTAAATTTCTTTTTCAGATTTAACGAATTCAGTAAACAAATAATCGGCGAAGGAAGCAAAGCATCACAAACACGAGCATTATTATTTGACATTACATTTCTTATGCTGTGCCACATTGCTCAACAATACGGGATCGAAGTTGTAACATCAAATGGAGAAACGAAAGATTCATTTTTCGAGCAATGGGCTAGCGAATCGTTGGCTGAGGGCGGGAAATACAAATCACCCGATTTGATTTTGCAGCATTCGGAGCCGAGTAAAGTCGATATTCTCCTCTCACAATTTAATAATAGCGATGGAGATTTTAAAACGAGTCTCGTCAAATGGCACGAAGTTTGCATCAATGCACCAGCTGCAATAAAGGAAATTCTTTTAGCTTGGGAACATGGCTGCATTCCGACTGAGAACGTCCGAGTTAGTAAAATTAAATTTCAATTGTTAACGAAGAAGTAAATAAAAATCAACAATTTTTTTGCAGCTTATTTTAGAAAATGTTAAAAGCCGAGTATGTTGTCTCCCAGTTTGCATTTCCGCTTGGCTGTGCAGTTACATGAATATCATTCATCACGATCACCGCATCAAACCAATGAGTATCTTGCAGGAGTTTTTAAAACCACCTTCAGCCACCGATCAAACCAATAGCGACACATCATCGACTCAAGGCAGTCAGGATGCTGCGAACATGTATTACAAAGAAAGGTGATTTTTTCATCGATTAATTTCATATTTGGGAATTTTTAAGCTTTAATAATTTATTACAGGGCTGGATTAATGATAGCCATCGTTAAACGCATGTTTTATGACGTTCATCCACCAACATTGAATCCCAACAAAATGAAACTGTTGGTTCATCCTTACATATTGGTTTCCAGGACCCCCATTTCTCAGTTACTCGAATCTGAATTCTCAGCGTTACATACGCAAGGATGGCTCGACTTGAAATACATTCACGCTTTGGAAGGGTTATTAACAGTTGGTGGACCCGAGTGGTTTGTGCGAACATTAGTACAAGTAAACAATGCCGGTATTGAGGAATTGCGTGTTTCTAATTTAATTTTTTTTAATTTAAATTTTTATGTAGTTGGGTTTGAACTACGTGTATAATCCCGAATTGCAATGGTCCGTCAACCTCCTTTTTGCAATTTTCCAATTAGACATTGAAGCGTGTACTTTAGCATTGTTAACATGTATTTTACCGTCATATCTGCAAAATATGAATCGTATGGAAGCACTCACCGAACCATACGCATCCGCTTTAGCTAAGCTTACTGTCATGTGCATTTATTCGGGTCTTCAAGCAAAACTGAGTCAAAAAGGTAGAAAAATGGTAAATTGAGCATTGAAAATTTTGATTTACACGTGTAAATTTATCGCAGCTGTTGCTGGTGGGCGCAAAAAAAGCAGTAAAAAGATGAGGAGGGATCAGGAAGATAATTTTGATCTGTCGGAATCGGGCAGGTCCTCGAAATATCGGCGTGTAATGAGCGATGTGGACATGCTCGAATTGGACGATGCGCCAATGGGATTGCTTTTAACTGCGAGCAGTCAATCGAATATAAACATGGCCGAACCATTAAACAAGGCGATCGATGAATTGTTTCGGTTATTCGGTGTCATCGCTAACGATCACAATCTTTCACCGAGAACTCATTTTGTATTTCTTTTCCTTCAACAAACGGTTGTTTGCGGAAAAAGTCATATGCGAATGATTTTACAATTTATGCAGATAAATCTCGTAAGTTTCGGTTAAAAATTAGCATAAAATATGAATTAATTAATTTGTTTTGTTCTGCAGGTTTCGAAAATGATGAAGTGCTTACCGGATTTGTTTTCAACGGAGCTCGTACTTTCCCTCTGCGATACCCAGACAGCTGTTGGAAGAAAAGCGATGGCTAAAATGTTGTGCCAACTGTTTAATTATAGGGCCACTCAACGAACTAACGGGCATGTATCTGAATGAATCATTTTTATTAATTAAAAAAATATTAGAAAATATTATGTACATGTACAAATAATCTATTTATGTATCTTAATCTTCCATTTCTGGAACTTTCCATTGACAATTTCGACCATTTTCGTAGAGTTCTTTAACAGCTGGATGCGCTTTATCCTCAGTTTCTAATTTTTTGTACCTTTGATATAATTTAAGTGCTGTTCGAGCATCTTCAATTGAATCATGAGTTACTGATTGAATTTTTAAACCTTGAAAATTTTTTATATTGAATTTTTTTTTGATTTAAAATTTATTTTTAACTGAATTTTACCTAAGAAATGCCAAGCGAGAAATCGGAGAGAAACCATTCGCTGATGCGGTAGATGGAATAAAAGAACTGTATCAATTACTTGTTCAGGTGGAACCTTAAACGACAATAATTTTAAAAACCAAAAGAAAAATATTTCTTCAATAAATTACAATAAGATTGATGACTCTGAAGTCGTTTTTAAGTCCATGACCAACAAATTTGACCCCACAATCGACTAAGTATCGCAATTTCATATAAGTTGACTTCAAGGTAGTCAAATTTTTGGAGGACAGGGACGCATCCAAATCTCCCGGTTTAATTCCAGAAAATTTAGTCAAGTAATCGACAACCTATCAAAATAAAAAAATATATTTTAATAAATAAATAATTTTTTTTTTTTACATTGTTTCTACTTGTTCTTGAGTAGAAATGTAATCATCAATAAATGGAACACCTTCCAACACCCCTTGACTAAAATAAACAACAATTAACTCAATTTCCAAAGTATTCCGACATCATTTCTTCATTCTTTTACCCACGAATGCAAGTTATTCTTGCAACTGACATCTGAGATGGTTTTATCGTCGATCTAGTGCCATCGCTGCGTATAACTGCTTCTTCCTGATTTAACGTGACAAACTCCGCATCCATAGCAACAATATCACCTTCCCCGTGTAATTCGTCAACACCTAACGGCGTAACTGTAGTACAGTGAAGGCTATTGCGTTGTGTTTTATCGTTTAAAAATATATCCCGAGTGATGGGGCTGATAACTCGTAACGTATGTTTTTCATTTAAGTTCATTTTCGAGTAATATAAAACACACGGTCTTTTCCAGTCAAGACTGAGCCAAGTCGCTTCTTCCTATTAAATAAATAAAATAATTAATTTCGAATAATTCCATCGATCAAACCAACTTTTTCTTACTTGAGCAATCGGAGTAATTGTAAAATCATTAAACAAGTACCATTGACTAACGGGACTTCCAACGGCACGTAAATGATAATTCGGAGCAGCCTTGATACAAGCGACCAAACAATCCTTCCGAACGCCCTTCGTATCGCGAATGTGCGAGACAACGGAGATCAAATTATAAAAGTTTTCGCTTTTATTCTTAATTTTATCCGGATCATAAACATCCTCAATTTCTACGCAACCGTCGGCTAATAATTCGATACTCAAACCCAATGGAAGCCATGATATAAATGGTGTCTCTTCGGGAGGCTGCTCCGAAGTGCTGCAACAAAATAAATTATATTAATTAATTTGAAATTAATTTTTAAATATATAAAATATATATATTTTACCCTTTTACTGGATGTTGAAACTTGCAATCCTTTTTTCTGCATGTGTCACCATAACGACAGGTCTTCGATGGAGAACCCGCAGAGAAAAGCTGTTTGTTTGCGTTTTCGTTTCCTTTCTCTAGTAACAACTAATTCATCCAGTTTAGTGATGTTTATTATCACGAAAATTAATTAAATAAATTACTTCCATCTGTGTTTTCCAAAAGGAGAGCGACTGGGGCGAATCCAAGCCGCAATTAATCGATAAAATGTCGGGAAGGTTTTTTAGCCTTCTCGCCTGAGTCGTTGGTTGATATTTTTCACATTTTTCGCACCACGCTTGAGTGACTTGTTCCAAACACAAACTGCGTTTCAGAATGTCTGAAAAGGTGTAATTAGGTGGCGGTTTACCCGGACTCATCACTTCAGGATTCGGATAAGCCAACGAGAAGAGAATCGTCGTGGAATCGATTTTTTCTTCATTGCCGCAACGACATTTGTTGCATGTGAAGTATTCAGTTCCAATTAAACGGCTGATGAAAGAATGATGCGAAGAATCGAATCTGTTTGAATTTTGACATTATTTTTTAGATTGGTGCGTTTTGACTCGTGATTTTTACTTCTTACCCGCCTGATATCTGTTCGTTTTCCTTCGAATTTTCTTCATTTATTTCCATTGTTTCCTAAAAGTGAAATATTTGTTATTAATAAAATTAAATTCAGTTTTCATAATGTTACTGCGTGTAATTGTTGGAGTATAAAAATATTCCAGCTTTGAATCAGACGAATTAAATTTAATTTCTTTTTCGACTCGTCAGATTCGCTCAAAATAAGTCCTAGTGCCGATGCTTCTGGAATTGTTCGGAATGCTCTTAAGAAATTGCTAGCTTGACACGGCATTCCTTTAGAATTATCCAACATTTGGAACAAAAATCCAAGTTCGCAAGCCATACAAAACTCTTGTTGGCAATGGTGACTCAGCAATGCGCATCTAATTGGTTCAATAAAATACAAAACCTACAGAAAATGAAATAAAAAACAAATAATTAGCCATTTTTATAAAAATAAATGCAAATATCACTCACTTGAAGCATTGAATTACAATACGAATTAGGTAAATTGGCTTCTAATCCAGCAAAACTGGTTTTGTTGTAATGATCGAAATCAAAATCTTCTAATCCTAGTTTTGTGTACTTGACATCAACTTTTCGGTATCGCTTTGGAATTTTTATGGCGTTGTCATCTAGCATGTTAAATAATATAATTTAATTAATTATTATTTAATTATTTTGTAAAAAATCTGATTTACCCATGGAACAATCAGGAATGCTGCTTTTGCTACTGCTTTTGCTTTTTCGTTCGTGCGATTTATACGGGACTTGATTCCGTCTTCGATTTCCAGGATTTGGCGCGTAACCAATCGACTGAACCATTTTCATCGACTGCAGAATTTCGGGATTTATTTTCGGAGTGCGACGATGGATAACTTTACACAATTCGGGCAGCCAATCGGACAAATATTTTTCATTGCAAAATGGGACGGGAATCGATGAAAGCGGCGTCACATTGTCATCAACGCTGATAAAAGGTAACGGTTCGGGTGGCTCCACAAATTCGGTCGGGTGAGAAAAATGATTGAACACGGCATCGGGGCTCGAACAGAAAAGATGAACGTATCCTTAAACAAAGCAAAAGCAAATATTTTATCTAATTAATTTGTCTTTAATTTTTTAATAAATTTTACCCCCTGCATCGCCAAATGCCATCGCTTGGTACGTGCTGGAAACATCAAAAGTCAAACACGGCGACCCTTGCGAATTCAGGTGATACATGTACAATGAAGATGACGTTAAAGCGCCCGTTTCCACCAATTGGAATTGTCCGCTCTAAATAAAAATTATATTTTTCATTTCGTTATTTTTAATTTTTATTCTTCGAATTAACCTGTGAAACAACTGCTAAACGGGATGAAAAACTAGGTACAAATCGAAGTAAAAGTGGATCTAACATCAATTGTATCGGTGCAACTGCACGCATTACCCTTAAATCGTAAACCATTAAAAATCGATCCACACTTAGATTTCCAAGCCTACAAAAAAAACAAAAAAACAATTAAAAGAAGTTAAAATCTATTTAAAATATTTAAATTTACCGACTGGAAAACCCACACGTTATAAGCAAATTTTCGTGTATATCAAAATCAGATAGAGTTCCCGCATGCGCGTCTAAAACATGTTCCGGCTGAAATGTCTTTGGATCTCTCAATATCACCTCGAAAAAAACATGAAAAATATAGATCGTATAAATGTATGTAAAATTATTTTATATTATAATACTTTTCCACCGACGTCCCCGGAGCAAATAAATCTAGGATGATGTCTTAATATGGCGCAACCGTGTTCCGACACTTTCAACCTAAAAAAAAATTAAAAAAAAAATTAAAAAATAATAATAAACAAAAGTTTTCAAATTCAATCTTTACCTGTCGTATTTCTTCAATTCGATTCAGATCAATCTCCAGCAAATTATCCTGATGTCCACCCATGAGAAGCGTGCTTTCAGTCGTTTGCATCATGCACTGCATTTCCTGCATCGCCTCGGTACTAAAAACCTTTCAAATTATATTCATATTTCATAAAATACCCAAAAGATATATAAATAATACCTATACGTATAAATTGGAATCCCTTGTCTAGATTGACATCGTAAAGAATTACTCATCAGTGCAAGAATTCCATTTTCAATCGGTAAAATTTGTCGAACTTCGTTATTTGCATGAACTTGAAATGATGTGTATTTCTGCATTCCCAATCCGTAATAAGATGTCACGTGTCCCTAGAACCAAATCATGTAAAATTAATGTGAATTTCATAAAGTAAAGGGTTTTTTTCATCATACTCCTTGATTTCCCATCCATACTAGATCTTCTTGTAAATCGAAACAGACTGTGGAAACACCAAACCGAAGCCCGCCATCCACTAGAATTGTTTGCACTTCGTTGTATTCTGCAGGTGGTTGAAGACTTTCTGGAAATCCAGACATAGAATCTTCATGGTGCATTAGGTTACCGCCGGCATTTTCTATTTCTGCATTCGAATATTCCTTTAAATCGAATTCCATTAATGATTGACAGAACCCGCGAATTAGTGCCAGCGGTACGAGAACTTTAAATTCCACAGCGCCGTCTCTTGAGTAAAGGTCGAAGTTGAATTTAGCCGCTGGATTCAAAAAATAAATAAATTAAATGATGATGAAATAAAAATTTATATTTATTTATTACACACAAATGTCGAAATAAGCATTTTGACTCTCACTTAATCTATACTATTATTACGATATGCTTAATCGGAGATCTTTAAATTTCGTTAGGAAATATGTGGTGGTACTCGAATTTCCTCTTCAGTCCAAACTTCTCTGTTTTTCAGTTCACTGTAAATAACAGACAATTATCCGTGTTTTATTTTATTTTATGACAGATTTATGTTTATTTAGAATAATTTATACCATATTTATTAGATTTTTGTGTTTCGGATTGAATCAAGAATTTAATTGTAAAATTTATATTTATTTTCATTAAATAATTAAAACAATTTGTAAAATCAAAATTAAATTGGTTTTTTTTTAAAAATTAAAATAAAAAAATAACATTTTGGCAAACATTTATTGAGAGGAAGGCTCTATGGGGAAATGACAAATCACTAATTCTTAGGAAATATACTTCCTTCTAGATTTTTACATTGCTACTTGTTTTTCTTTGCACAAAATAAGCACAACTGATACTACTGAACTCACCATCCTGATCAAGACATAAGATAAGGCATAGATATTCAAATTTAGTTGATGGACTAGATAATTTAAGATATTTTGCATTGTAGAAGGAAAAACTCCAATTCGTTACATTCAGATCTCAAACAATTATCCAGAATTTACAGAAAGTTAACCAACATGCTGTTTAGTGGGTCAAAATACTTTTTTTCTTGCAGTTTGGATTTGGATGAGTGTCAATTTATATTTTGATTTTGACATTTCTCCTAAAAGTCCATGTTTTCCAAATTTAATTTGTAAAAATTTCTGTAAACATATTAGTGATATTTGTAATTGCAGTCGGCCATCAATATCAATCGGTAAAATTGAATGTAGAGAATGGTCTCCCGAATTCTTTACCATTGATCAGGATTATAATTGGAATAGTAATCAGGAAACCTATTGGATTAATGGAAGAAATACCACAATACCGTTAGCATTTTTAGAACGGTTGGTCCCAAACGTGATTTTAGATGATGGGTTGGCCCCATACCTGCTTTCAGATGACAGGGAAGCAAGATATTCATTTAAAATATCGAATTTTTGTAATAACCCCATAAAAATAAGCAACCACGTGAATTTATCAGAAATTTTCAAGAATCCTATTTCCCCTTTTGAAAACCAGGATAATGTAATTATTTTGAAAATGCCTAACAACTGCTTAGCGTCAATTACAGGCAGCATGGGAAAACATTCTTCGTCTCTAGGTGAATTGAATTTTCGTTCTAATAAATTAACTCAAATACCCACGTTCCCTCACAGTTTAGATGTCTTGGTCACGTTTGATATGAGTAATAATAATGTTGACACTGTTTCAAATAATGATTTCAACAATATTTCAAATTTAGAGCAACTGAACCTGTCAAATAATAATTTAACTTCATTACCTAATAATCTATTGTTTAATTTAAAATATTTAGAAGAGCTTGATTTATCTTACAACCAAATCTCAGTTCTGCCTAAGAGATTCTTGCAGAAAAACCCATACTTACGAAAGTTTAATATTGCCAACAATATGCTCACCAGGTTACCTGAGATTATTTTTAAAAATTCCAGAACATTAGAAAATATTAATTTGAGTCACAATCGATTTACAGCAGTAACTATCAATTTTGAACGATTAAAATCACTAAAAATGTTACGTCTTGAATCGAATAATATCAAAATTATTAATTTTCGTAATATTGAACACTGTAAGAACTTAAAGGAACTGATATTAACTAATAATCAAATTAATTACGTTCCAGTGGATAATTCTCGCTATAATTTAAACCTTAATTTTGACATAAGTAATAACGAAATAGGGGCATTACGTTTTCCTGTTACATGGTACATAAAAAATGCTGCAACTCTTGATATGTCAAATAATTGTTTCGATAAAACTTACTTTGAAGGACATGATAGTGTTTGGAATGATCTAAAGGTTATAAAAAGTTTTAAATGTTCAAATTGTTGTTTGAATGCCATAAAAACAGACATGTTTCTTGATATAAGTAGCCAAATTGACATTCCATTCAATGACATTAAGAAATTGGATGCAAATTCACTGAAAGAATTTCGACATATTCCCCGTGTTAATTTGAGTCACAATCGTATTTCTCGCGTTAATTTAACACTTTTTCAAATAAATTATGAAAATCATACCGAATCGGTGCTCTTTGACTTGTCACACAATCCATTTAAGTGTGATTGCAAATTGAACAGATTCATAAAGCATCTGCGCAATCCGAATAAAATAAAACAAAATTATTCACTTTCAAAACTGAAGATAATTTCTGTTCCAAACCAATTGAAATGAGAGGCAAATCTCTGATAAGTATTAATAAGAATTTATTTTGCGAGTATCCTCAAAACTGTCCTCCGCCTTGTCACTGTTACGTCGATGATATTGATAATATTCCTTTTGTGTTGATTGTATGCAGTGATTCGAATTTAACTAGTTTTCCCACTATCCCGAATTATGATTCATCAGTTGCTATTCATTTGAATTTAACACGAAATCAAATTTCTTCATTACCAGAACAAAATCATCCCATGTGGTCTAAAGTAACAATACTAGACCTTTCTTACAATCAGTTAAAGTCACTCCAAAATATGCCTTTCACGTCAAAACTGTCCATTCTCTACGTGAACAACAATTCTCTGACTGAAATTGATGATGAAATTGAGAGTTTGTCTCATTTGGCAGAGATCAAATTAGCAAATAATTCTTGGAAATGTAACTGCAAAATGAGCAAATTCTTGATCAATTCTTTATTTTTTCATGAAAGATCCGTATTAACGTGTGAAAAAGATAATTCGATGTACTATTTTACGGATATTGATCATATTTGTAATAGCTTCGTCCAAGGTGATAGCTTACATTTGTTATGGCTCTTATTACCTATTATTGTACTTGTAATTATAATAAGTGCGATTGTAGTCGTTTTGAACACTTACAAATCCGAAATATTGTATTACATGTTTGCTAAAGGAATTTGTTTGAGATTTGTGTGCGAAGAAGACGTCGACGCGGATAAAGTGTACGACGCATTTGTATCCTACAGTAGCGAGGACGAAGATTGGATCGCGGATTTCCTCGTTCCGGGCCTGGAATCCGGGATTCCGTCGTATAAACTGTGTCTTCATAACAGAGACTGGGCCGCGGGAGAATTTATAAGCGATCAAATAGTGAGATCGGTTAGAAATAGCAGACGGACTATCCTCGTGTTGACTGATAATTATTTTAAAAGCGGATGGAGTCGTTTGGAGTTCGATATTGCTTACCAGCAGGGACTCAAAGATAAAGTGCGTCGATTGATCGCAGTTGTGCCAAATGAAGTTCCTGATTTGTCCAAGATTGATCAAGAGTTCAAGACATTCATAACGCTGACAACGTATGTTGAAGCTAAGAAGCCATATTTTTGGAGAAAGTTACGAGCATCCATGCCCAGAACAAAAAACATTCGGACGCCATCAACTAAAAGACAATCGATTCACCTGAATGCTGCATTTTGTGAAAATTGAAATTACGTCCAGCCGATTTTGATTTTGATTTTGATTTTGATTTTGATTTTGATTTTGATTTTATATTGCCGCTGTTCCTAATATTAGAACTATTTAATCATTTTGTGTGTATTTTTCTAGTACTCTCGCTGTGCTTAATTTAATTAATTATGCTGATCGTCGAAAATAATTTGAGTAATTATACTTCTAAAATAAAATTTTCACAGCCTAAACAAACCTAAAATTAACTTAACCCACAGAAAAGTAGATACGGTATTTAAACACGCGGTCTTTAGCGTGGGAAATAATTCGCCGATTCAAAAATATACCTACCCATCGATGTACCAAAATTGTGATTAATAACCCATTATAAAATTAACAGCTGTTGATTTTTTAGCCACTTTCCAGGGTATAATTCCTTGTTTTTTCGATTCAAAAATGGCGCCGCGTGAGTGATGATGTTTTTATCATGCTGTTCGGTTCGGTGCATACATGATGTCGTCATATTGACTTCTTCTTCCCAGGATCCCACAAAATATTTATTTTACTGTACTCTTATTTCCGGTGATGTTTCCGGTAAAATCAGGTAGCCTACGGGATATTTTTATTTATTATTACAATACTACGTACTTTAACCAATAACATTGTAACATAACATTGTAAATTTAAAAAGTGAAATCGACATTTTTCCAACTTAAATAAAAACAAGAGTAGCCGAGAACTAGCGTCCTCTATTGATATTTAATTTAATTTTTAATTAAAATTAGTTACTTAAGTTTATCCTGAGATGGCGGCATTGCTATAAATCGATTTTATTTTTTGGTAACCATGAAAACTGTTTGTGTATAAATGGCTGCCCAAAATTTTCTATAAACGAATGGTGTTTTTCGCGATTGATAGTCAATAGCAATGACCGTCGGCGAAGGAAATTTTCCGAAAAAATTGAACAAGCAAACGGCTATTGCATACAGCGAAAAAACACATTGTAAGTAAATTATTATAAAAATAAAAACTAATAAATTAATAGTTTTTAAAATTACTGCAAATAGTTACAGTCGACCAAATCTTCAATTTAGCAAACGTTTACCGTATAATAACACGAGGCAGCAAAGGAGCACTGGACAGGCAACTTTTTCGCGATGACTTATACAAGAGATTTCATATGACGGACGAATTTCTACTTGATAGAAGTATTTTACGATATAACTGTAAATTTTACAGATTATAATTCGATTAATTTTATTGCAGTATTTCGTGTTTTTGACAAAGACAACGACGCGTATGTGTCACTGGAAGAATGGATCGTGGGCATGTCAGTCTTGCTGCTCGGAACGGACGCGGAATTGGTTAAATGTAATTACAGGAAATATAATATAATAGATCAATGACGGATCAATAAATGTATGGCTTTTAGTTTGCTTCGCCGTGTTTAATTTGACAACTGACACGTCGTTCGGCAGAGATGAAATGTTCCAATTATTGCGAACTGCCATCACGAGGGTGAAATAAATGAAATTTCATTTAATTCATATGCAACATTAAATCATCTCACATTTTTTACATTTTTCTTATAAAGTTCAACACGGATGAAGATCCGGACGAAGGAGTGCGGGATTTGATCGAATTAGTGCTGAGGAAAATGGTTTTTATGATTAATTAATTCCATTCTGCTCAAAGTTTTATTTTTTTATTTTTATTTTTTTTTTTTTTTAGGATCACGATCAAGATGGGCGAATTAATTTCGAAGATTTTGAAATGTCAGTTAAAAAGGATCACTTATATTTGGAAATATTCGGCAACTGTCTTCCGTTTCCCGAAGTATTTTAACGAGCAATTTATCAACTTGAATTTCTATGTAATTAAATTGTAAAATTGTCATTTTCAGTACGCTGAACAATTCTTGGAACAATTGAGTGTTGTGGTGGACGAATATTGAATAATTCTACTTCGAGCACTATATTAACTTGAAAATTGAAATTGACCGGAATTAAAATTTCTACCGTAGTATTTTATTATGCGCCACTTGTAATATATCACTGTAATTCGCTACATTAAAAACGTAACATAAAATGAGCTCAATATTGATGATATAAACAAAAATAAATATTCACTAAATACAGATTGTTTTCTTCATCACGAGGAAATGTAGACATGTCTAGAAAAATTTTAAAAAATTAAAATAAAAAAAATAAATAAATAAAAATTAATTTCTTTCATATCTAAGAAAATTCGTGTAATGCAGTGTAAAATCCAAGAAGAGAAATCTACCGTATATACTGGCATATAAGTCGAGGATTTTGGGACCAAATCTTTCATTTTATTTTTTTATTTTTTTTTTAAAAAACTTAAAACGGCTATTGACCCGCGTATAAATCGAACCAAATAAAATAAAAAAATAAAATAAAAAAATAAAATTTGGGGGGTGACTTTTAATGGTTTTTGACCCGTTTTAACCCTCAGAAGCCTATCCTATGGGTCAATTGACACAGGCAATAGTTCTGAATACAAATTTTTTTCAAAAAATTTTTCAAAAAATCTGAAATTTTCTGAAGCTGTTCAAAAACTGGTTTTACATACACTCAATTTATTTGGTAATTTTCAGACTTATAAAAAAAAGTTATTGTAAAGAGAAAATATGAGCCCCTTAAAATCTCAGCTTAAAACGTTTGCTGTTTTCACTGCATTTTTTTCTCTTTAGTGAGAGCGCTTTTAAAATACAACGCCACCTTTATATGCAAAGTAGAGAATAAACAAAGCACATGTTGGCACATGTTCAGTTCACATTTCATATCAATTGCAATTAATTGCACTAATTGGAATTAAAATTAAGTTAATATACACAATTATTATAAATAAATAATTAAACACCTTGCATAGCATGCTGTTCAAATGATCACATTTTGACCGAGTGTCTTGATTTTTACAATCGGTGACACCTAGCATCAGTTGGTAAAACCATGGTGACCATGGTAACAGCACTAAAGCGCTTCAACTCAAAGTATATAAAACATGTCAATTGACACCACTAATAGGTCTTTGCGTTGACCCAAAATGTTAGGCGTCTGAGGGTTAAGTCAGGGTCGACTTATACGCGAGTACATACGGTAAATGTCCAGAATTCCTGTGATTCTATCAGTATCCAAATGACCAAAATAATAAAAATGATAAACTATAAAATATAAACATGATGTTTATCGATGAATTTTTGTCTTTAATATTTTTTTCAAAACCTTTGAAATGTCTATTTAACTTGTCTAAATGACCAATTAATGTTATTACTTTGTTTTTAATGTTATACCCTATCTATTAAACTAAATAATAATCACCAGCCTCATAATTAAAAAAAAAAAAATCAATTATTCTCATTCTATTAATTTTTTTTTTTTTTTCACATTGAAAAAAGTCGTGTGTGCGGCGACATGTACAAGATTCCGAAAGTAGCACTCACTGTTGATACGACAAAAATACCCAAAAGAAATCGATCGAGCACCAGTGCCACTTGTTGCCATTCGAGTTTGATAGCATCTCTTCGATCCTGCTCAGTCAAACGCATCTCGTGCCTTTCAATACTTAAATACAACTTATTAAGCACTCGCGTCAGTTGGCGCTCGAAATTGTCCACGCTCTGGCTCGGGTTCGGATTGACCAAGCGGGAAGTTAATCTAAAATATAAAAAAATAAATAAAAAAAAGAAAAAAAAAAAAAAAAATAAGAACGCGTTTGTAATTATCTTTCAATTATCACACAAACACCTGATGATGATAGCAGTCGCAGCACAAGGGATCATCAGAGTGTTGATCACCATAGTAACGTATTAACTCGCTCGATCGAAATTAACTCTTGAGACTAACCTCGGGGACAATCTGCCATTTTGATCGCATGATTTGGGTGCTTCGAATTGATCAATGAAACGCTCGCCTGGGACCATGTTGTCTGGTTTGATGAGTAAGCGTTCCTGCAGAGAAAAAATTAAAAAAAAAAAAAAAAAAAAAAAAAAAAAAATAGAAAATATTCAATAAGAGGATTAAGTGATGGGAAAACACGAACTTTAACATTCCAGACAGGAAGGGGCTCTTCTAATCGGATAAAAGTTATTTTAGCCAAGAAGCCGAACACAATTTTTTTCACCAAATTCGGCACGTCTGTGCCTCGGACGCCACGGTGATGAATATTGAGGGTGACAACTGCCAATGCGGTAGCAAAAGACACCAAACTGATTGTTACACCGTAGTAAATACCTAATGAAAACAAACGGGTCCATTAAAATAAATGAAGAATAATTGCGAGTCAATTTTCGGCCCCAAATCAAATTAGCTGTAAAACTTTGTTTAGTTTCACTTTCAATTAATAGGTAATGTCACTAAAAAAGTTTTAACATTAAAAATGGAAAAGAATTCGTAAATAATTTATTTGTTTTCGTTTTAAACATTTTTTTTTTTCAATGAGAAAAGCAGATCAATGTGATGTTTTTGATGTTTGTGTATTTTATCAGCTTATCTACTTATATTGGTAATTTTTAGAAGTTTTTATCCCGTATATGTAATGTAATAATAAAAAAAAACAAACAATACTACAATATGATCTTCATGACCCATCACATCAAGTCCCCCATTCATTCTTGACGTTAGAAAGCAACGTATCGATCACTTCGAAGCAATGATTGATGAAACCTTTGTTCATGTGATAATTCTTATCGTTGAGCAATTATTATAACCAGTAAATCTGGACATTTAAGAAGTATCGGATTGGACAACGTTGTTTATTATAAACACGAACTCGAGCTTTGCTGCATTTCACCAACAAATTTAATATTGGGGAAAATATTGATAAAACATCATTTTAACGTTCCAAGAGCCAATGATTCCAATGAACATGGCAAACCAATGGTGATGGTATACATTTGTATACATCATTGGCTCTTGGTCAGTAAATACACCTCCTTGGCAAAAAAAATGGAACAGGTACTTTTTTTAAAGTCAGAAAAATGGAAATTTAGTAAAAGCTGTAATACTGACAGACAAATGGTTTTAAGAGGATTTATAGGAATGATAGAGCTATCATTTCGTGTAAAATTTTTGAAGATTGATTAAGTAGTTACTGAGAAAAAATTAAAAATTACCAAAATCAGGTTTTTGCAATTTTGACAATATCTCGAGAACTGTTGAAGATAAAATTAAAAATTAAACTTATCTAGGATGTTCAATTTCGTGGGCAACTTTTCTAAATTGGATGTATGGGTCTGCGAAGCCCTCAAAAAAAGAAAGTCATAATGGAGCTATGTAATGGTTGTCAACAATCAAAATTTTCAAAAAATTATGGAAATATTTTGCAATGATTATTTGGTTTAGTTCAGTTGTGGCATTTTCAATAAAGCAACCTCAGCTTACTTAATGTTATTTTCTGAGTGCAATGCATATTTCTGTCCGAAACCTAATAACACAAAAGTTAACCAAAAAAAAAAAAAAAAAATATTGTTACCATAATTTTTACTTTCCACCCACTCAGATATAACATACATATTCTTTGACAGTTAATTTAATTTTCTCAACTTGACAGTGCTCTACACCAGATTTTTTCCCCCATTACTTTTTAGCATTTAATTTATGTATGAACTAGCTCACCCGATGTCACCCGAGGTTTTAAGAAACTGTTGGTTGGCCTTGTGTGGAAAAGATAGTTGTTTTTTTTGCAAATTGTCTGCAGCCCTTTGAGCACAATCTATGTATGTGCCAAAGTATTAAACTACACGAGTTGTGACGTCACAAATACACCAAACGATCAGCGCCATCTGTGTGCCAAATTAGCATCCCCGGATGAGCAAAAAAAAATTGTTGCCGCGATTGTTGCAAAATTACTCGATGCAATGGGACGTGATTGTTGAAAACCACTCGATGCAATGGAAACCCTTTGACCCCAAGCTCAGATCTCTTCCAAAACTCGCCTACGACCTGGATCTAATGCTGGAGACACACTAGGCGCGAATCGCGGAAATCGCGTCGCTTTGCGATTTTGAATGACCCTAAAAAATCGCTCCTGATTGGCTGCGATTTGGAATCGCAATCAAAAAAGTACTGGCAGCATGTACTTTCAAAATCGCTTGGCAAAAGGCGATTTTAACCGGAAATAAATGGATTAAAAATCGCAAAGCGACGCGATTCGCGCCTAGTGTGTCTCCAGCGCGTGCCGAATGTGAAAAATGCGAATTTCTACAGAAGACATACAAACACACTTTTATCTTTACATATTAGATAAAACACCATTGTTATTCCATCCTAAACTCTATTAACAATTTGCGCACGAAACTCCCATTGGTTAAAGACCTATGCATTATACTGAAAGCATATACTGTGGTATCTTATTTTAATCGTCTAATCGAGCCGAGTTTCGACTCGGCTCAATTAGAAAAAAATCATTATGACCAGAATTTTATTCCAAATCATTGCTTTGTAGTCCAAAAATGTGCGTGCCATTGCTAACAAACTATTGCTATTGCCATTGCTATTGTAAAATATTTAAAAAAAATTATTTACATTTGGGTTTTTGTATTGTAGCGCACATTTTTTAGCTATAAACAATGAATTTTTAACTCAGCTTACCACAATATATACTTTCAGTACAATGCAATAAAATCCTGATTTATCATTGTTAAACTAATGAAGAATTCTTTTCTATTTTTTGTTTGTTATTATTATTGTTATTATATGAATTGATTGCATCAACCTATAAGAGGCAACTGTTCCGATGTGGGAGGCATGCTTTCTCCTATCACCATAAGAAATACAGTCATTGATAAGAGTGTAGTTATGCCCAACGTGACTTTTTCTCCCGAGTCAGACGGCATGTAGAAACTCATAAGAGCAATACCCGTAATGAGCACGCACGGCAGAACTAAATTAAATACGTAAAAGAGGGGCCGGCGCCGCAACACGATTGTATACGTGATATCCGGATACGGTTCGATGCAGCACGAATAATACTTGTCGTGTCGTTGCACAAACATGCCGATCAAGTCCCATTCGCCATTGTGCACGTAATTGGTGAGATCTCCTTCTTGAGTGGCCACGATCAGATTCACTTGGTAGCCATCATAAGTCCACGATGCGAACTTCATCGTGCAGTTTTGTTCGTCGAACGGAAAGTATGCCACGTTGATGGAGCAAGAACTTTTGAAAATTGCACTACTCAACCACGTGACATTTCCTTCTGACGTCACTATAACGTTGGTGCTAAGGATTGCCGTATTATATTGAGAATCAGCACTAAGAAGAAAAAAAAAAAGAAAAAAAAATTATAATGATTTATAAATTTTTGAGGAAAATATGCAAATATGGTATGTAAATATACTTGTTGTATAGAATGATGTCAGGACGCCACACTTTTTCGGCGGGAATTCTAATGACACGGATTCCAGCAAAGTCAGAGGAATTCCATACCAAGTTGTAATCCAACCACATTTGGTTCAGCCAGCAATTGGTGGTTAGAATTTGATTTCTTTCATCCTTTTTTTTGTAATTGAATTATAAAAATATATAAATTGATGCTAATTATGTTGCGAGTGATTAATGTTACCACATCGATGATTTGCGTGAGGGCAAGACCGAAAGTAACGTTCATTGATTGGCTGGCATTGCGGGAAGGTCGAACGGATTTATCGTAATTAGCCATTAAGTATCTCATCAGGCGATATTCATTTTCATCTGCTACGCAAAATGCAGCTGAAAAAACATTTTTATGAGAAATACCGTATTTTGTCGATTAAGGGCCGTCCTAGAATTACGGCCGCGCCCCTTGGCTGTAATTCGAAATAAACGCTGCACTCGAATTACGGCCGCCCTCGAATTACGGCCGCACCCTCGACGGCCGTCGATTACGTCGAATTACGGGCTCGAATTACGGCCGAAGACCGCGTCGCGGCCCTTAATCGACAAAATACGGTAGTAGGCGGGTTCAAAAATTCATTTAAACGAGTGTAATCACGTTTACACTCGTTTAAATATCAATTTGCACGTTGTTTACACAAATTAATTCGTGTAAATGCCGTTCAACCGAGTTAAACGAAAACGACCCATTTTCATTGTGCAAATGCACGTGCAACGGAAAGTGGCGTACAAAAAGTTCTATTTGCCACCATCTTGAATCCTCGCTTCAAATGTAAGTAGTAACAACGTGCATATGTAACGTAATGTTACTTTTCTTATAAAAGGAAAGCAGGCAAGAATGATGTGCTTTCTAAGAAACATCTGCTCCATTGCTCAAGTACAGCTTGTTTAATTATTACAGCAGCCATGTTTGTATGAATTGCATGTAAATTCCAGTGTAATTTCCAGTGTAAATGCAACTTATTAACTCGAAAAGTCAGTCATGCAATTGACATTTTCCTCATCAGTTTGCACTAGTCGTTCAGTGCAAAATCATGTTCGAACCCGCCTTTGCTACCCCTCAACTTCACTGCATTGCCACAATGCAATGAAGCTCAGGGGCAGCAAATAAACTAAAAATTTAAAAGACACTAACTAATTAAACTATTAAACTTTAAATAAATGATCCCCACTTCTAAAATGTAAAACAGGCCCTTAAGGATCCATAAACACTCATCCTTTATCCTTCTCGACCTTATGTGAAATTGCAATGAGGAAAAAGATGCTCAAACTATTAACACCGCATAGAAAAAAACCTCCATTTCTCAAATACTCTAAATCACCACATTAGAGAAGTTAATGATCGGCACGTGACCAGAATTAGTGCTAAAACAAGCCAGAAATCTCTTTAATTTTTTTTCCTCATCAATGGCGAGCAGGGGCAGCAAAGCAAAAAATTTGTTAATGGACTTGCAAATTAAATTACGCACTTTTAATAGACACAGTCTCAATTGATTAACGTCTAATTCCGGTTTAATAATATTATCACGTAGGATATAAAAAGTAACAATGTTGGAACGAAAGTTTTGTGGTATGAAGTAACCAGCGCTAGGAAACTGGTTGCCCCTTTCGCCTTTAGTAAACGACTGCAATTACGCAGCTGTTTATCTCTACAAAAGAGCAATGAAAGTGGAATAGTATGAGAAGAGCGAAGGCGGAATTCTATGGTCACAAACTCTGATCAATACAAGAATCCGTCACACACACAAAAAATACTTTTCATCAATATTATTAAAATTTATTTCTTATAAACTCTATCCAACAATTCGTGCACGAAAGTGAAAAGTGTACTCAAAGTATATATTGTGGTATCGTATTTTAATCCTCTAGTCGAGCTGAGTCGAAAAATCATTGTTTCGTGGCCAAAAAATGTGCGCAACAATACAAAAAACCAAATGTAAAAAATTTTTAAAAATATTTTACGAGCGTTTTCGTTCGTTAACAATGGCACGCACATTTTTGGACTATAAAGCCATGATTTTTCGACTCGGCTCAACTAGAGGATTAAAATAAGATATCACAATATATACTTTCGGTACAATGCATAGGTCATTAACCAAGGAGAGTTTCGTGCACGAATTGTTAAATAGAGTTCAGTGATTATATTTCTTACCTAGAAGCAGCAGCCCCGCGATTAAAGTTGCCATAGCTCATTTTCCACAGAATTCTCATATATAAAACCTGAAAAAATGGGAAAATATTCTCGATTAATGCAGTTTATAAACACGTGTGGGTTTAAGGTTGTAGTTGCGTCTTTGTAATCCCATCGACGCTAAACCGTTGTCTTTTTTTTTTTTTTTTTTTTTAAAATAAGATCAAATTTTAGGGGTCGTCAATGGTTTTAGTCGATCTAAGTAAACACGCCGTACAATCTTGTGCGTGTCATGCACTTTGCCACTAATCCCATCAGCTCACGCTACTTTTGCCAAACCAATTAGGAGGAAATCTTCTAAAGAAAACCAAGATGAGTTTGCGAAAAAAAATTAAAAACAAAATACTTGGATTTTATTTTTTGATTAAAAAGAATATGTTGGAAACGAACAAAAAAAAAGAACAAAAGCCTATTGTTTCCAAGAATAAAAGTTGATGAGTGGCGTCATCTTGAACTTTTAAGTTTTTGCCGTTTTTTTTTTTGGAGGAAAAAAACTCTTAATACCTACTCTTTTTGTTGTTGTTTTTTGTTTAGGTATTATAATGGCGACCATTAGATAACATTCAAAATCAAGAATTTTTTTTTCTTTCTAAATGTTATTCTACCTCTCCGCTGATTATTTCAAAAATATGCCTCATATTTGTGCTTCCACAAACATGAAGGTTATCTCCACGAGTATCATTTGCCGGTGCTGCATGCATAAACCCAAACCATAACAAGTAAACAGCATAAAGTTGGTATTCCTTTCTCTCTTGTCAGCATTATTTCTGTTTTTTTTATTTTTATTCCAAATTAAAAAAATTAATTAAATTTTGCGTATTTTGGTCTAAATCTTTAAACCTGGTCTTAGAATATATAGCCCCAAAGTAGGCCCTTACAATGAATTTTTCTACATTGACAAAATCACGAGTGCATTGCAAAAATTATTAGGATGTGAATAAACCACGAGTGCCCGTAGAGCACGACTGGTTTATTCTGACCAATGGGCACGAGTGGTTTATTCTGACCAACGGGCACGAGTGGTTTATTCAGAACCCAATTTTAGATGTTTTTTTCGATGGAGAAAAATGAATGGTTGGGCTTACTTGGTCAAATGGTATTCGGATAAAGAATCTAATGAGAAAAACTACACAAGATTTCAATTGTCAGACAAAATTTAATTTGAAATAAAATAGCAAATAAATAAATATTCAACCAACAAACGGTAATTCTGACCACCATGCACCGACTATTGGTAATTCCAAGCATCATGCAACAGAACTATCAATAGTACGACTGTTATTGGTCCATTTGAATTGCACCAACCAATTTTTGGCGCTCTCTGATTAACAATAACGCTTAGTCTCGCCGATAGTTTTTATGAGTAATGCTGGGTGCAGACATGCAGCAATTTTGCATCGCAGCCGATCGTTGCTGCCTCTGCGGATGCGCACAAAACGTCACTTCCGTCGTGCGACAAAACATTCTACTTTTGAAAAAAGTACAGCCATCGTGTACATTTTGCTTGGCGAAACAAATCGCATCCAATGACATGGGAGTATTCGCTATTTTCAGTGATTATAGAAGGCGCTGCAAAAAAAAAATGGCTGCCAAAGTAGGATAACAGCCACACATTTATATTGTTGTGCATCTTGCATATGGATTATGAAGCTTATTCAATGGAATAACTTCATTTTTTTTTCAAAAAATTAAAAATAACAGCTGATAATTTCATATTTTTAAGTATAGAAATGTTTTTAGTGAAGAAAAACTGCATTTTTATCATTTTTGTACTTTTGATGGGTGATTCAATAAATTCATGCCGTATCAAGTGAACCATCTCCCGCATAAAAAACGGGTCCTTATAATAAGCGCGAACATGAATAAATGCGAACGCGAATTTCGCACTTATTCATTCGCGCTTATTCATAATTTCCTTATGAATAACCGCGAATCGGAATTTTTCGCGTTTATTCATATTACAAACACAGAAAAATTTTGTTTCGCGGTTATTCATATTCTGGTTCATTCCGGTGGAGAATATGAATAACCGCGAATTATGCACAGAGTACCGAAATGCACCAGAAAACCCATTTGCGCCTGCGGCGCCTGATTTACAAACAACCTCATCAAGACAGGTTACAGGTTAAAGCGGTCACCAAAGTACGCGAAACAAAAACAACAAAGTACAAGTTTTTCCCAGAAAAAATTCATAATTCGCGCTTATTCATATTGCACAAAACCATAAAAATCGATTCGCGGTTATTCATATTCTGCATATGAATAACCGCGAATCAAAATATTTCGCGGCTATTCATATTCGCGCCTATTTATTGTTTTCGCGTTTGCGTGTATTCATAATTTCCAAGTTCGCGCTTATTCTTATTCGCGCTTATTCTTATTCGCGCTTATTATAAGCCCCCATTACTGGGTAATGAAAAATGTTGATGACACTTATTTCGAATTGAACTGCAGATGAACAAATTTTGCAGCGTCAACTTGGTGCTAAACTGTGTCGTATAGTCGTAAAGTATAGTTCAACTGGCAGACGTTAGGGGTTTAGATGAACAATAGGTGCATTCAATTCCAAAGTGATTATAAAAGCAGAATTAAATCTGATTATAGAGAATCAGTTTAATCATTGAATTTTGCAACCCATGTTATCCTACTTATGATAGTTTAATAACTGCTCACTAGGGTGGCGCCATTCAAACTGAAAATAGCGAATTTTATCACGTATTCTAATTGCTTAGTTATGACATTATTTTGAAACAATATTTTGGAACAATGTTCTAAAATATTTGTTGTCATGACGTTATAAATATACAATTAGAACAAACAATTGCTTCTCGATTCGCGTGGGCCTAGTCTGCTGTAGCAGAGGCGATTTCTGTTCCGAATCGCCAAGCGATGCAAAATCGCTGCATGTCTGCGCCCAGCATTAGATAGATTCTCAAGAATAGTTGTTTCCTCCATAATTTATTACCGGTCGCTGATAACAAGTTTTACCCCAAACAAAACGTCAAGGGTCGATCCCGTTGAATTAATCTTGAAAACCAACCCCCTTAAAGTTCACGTGTTTAACCAGTTAAACGAACAGAAAGTAAAGAAATATTAATTTTATTTTCTGTGAATTCTTATGAAATTCTTTGTGACTCGTGTGAAGTATTCGAGTTGTAGTAAAAGAAGCAGCGGTGCATAAATTGCATATCTCAATGGTGGACTGAGATTCGAGTTGCACGTTCCTTTTGGCGCGTGAAATCGGTTAACGACCACTTGGGCCTTGGCAAGATATGCACTTTGCAACACAGCTTGCTGCTTACACGTGCAACTCTCACATCTGCTTCCAGTTCCAGCTCCACCCCGTGAGAAAGAGCAATGACACTTTTTTTCATCTTGCCGCTATGAAAGGACACTTTTTTCCGAGTCAGTGAGAACCTTACTGTAACTAAGAATTTTCTAAACTACTTCACCCCATTTTGTGAAAATGCACAAAATGTTAATGACAGACTGAACTCTATTTAACAATTCGTGCGCGAAACTCCCATTGGTTAATGACCTATGCATTGTACCGAAAGTATATATTGTGGTATCTTATTTTAATCCTCTAATTGAGCCGAGTCGAAAAATCATTGCTTTATAGTCCAAAAATGTGAGTGCCATTGTTAACGAACGAAAACGCTCGTAAAATATTTTAAAAAATTCTTCACATTTGGGTTTTTGTATTGTTGCGCACATTTTTTGGCTACGAAACGATGGTTTTTCGACTCCGCTCGACTAGAGGATTAAAATAAGATACCACAATATATACTTTGAGTACAATGCAAAAAAGTTCACTTTTCAGTTTCGTGCACGAATTGTTGGATAGAGTTTAACTTTTATTTCATTTTAATTTTTTACTGTTGATAAAACTCACATTAGAATCAAGTAAGGTACTAAAATGATATTAATGGAAAAGTTAGATGTGTTCTTGATGAATTTTATCTCCTGAAATCACATCGACTGACAAACTGTACTTTTTTTTTAATAGCTGTCCCAATAGTGCCATCAAAAACTTTGTCACTGAAATAAAATGATGTAATGGGCTTTATCGCGTGGGCAGACATGTTAGTTTCAATCAGGTTATCAGATTGATTAATCTCGTTATTTTTTTTCCCCAATTTTTTTTCTCATTTATTTTTGTGGGTTTTTAGACATGTCTTGTAGAATTAGTATCAACGTTTAACCACATTTTACGCTTCGTTTCAAAAATAAATTAGATGAGATTTGTTTCTGTTACAACATGATAGAAAATAAAAATAAAAAATAAAAAAAAAAAAAAAAAAAAAAAAAAAAAAAAGAACTAAACCACAAAAGCCGCAAACAACAAACTAATTCATTCTGCTTGATTCATTCTTTCAAGTTCAATAGTTCAATAATGTTTGATGTTTGCAAGCTTTTAAGTTTCAATTATAAATTTATAATGGATTTTAAAATGTGATTTATACAAAGTGAACATTTTTAACTTTTCAACTTTCAAGCATCTTTAGCAGTTATTTTTATTATTGTTAATTATATTTTGCGAAATATGTTCGTAAAACAAAGATAACTCCAAATATAACGCAAATAAAAGTTCACATTAACGGTGTAATAAAGCAATATTTTATGAGCTAACAAGCTGCTCACTGCTCTTTAGTCTTTATCGTGGCAATGGCAATCGGGGAGGTCATTCCTCCATCGAGTAAAAATCACTTTTTCTTTCTTCTCTCAAACGGAATTATCCCTCCCAACAAGCGCAATTTGAATTAATCTTAGCACTATGGACTGTAAATTGCATTTTAACTGTTGTTGAAATCCTGTATAATTATCCAAATTGAAAACAACAGGCGTAGAGAAACTTTTTAAAGGGTTTACGACATCGGCAGTTTTTATTGTTCCATTAGATCAAGCATTATTTAAAAACCCCTAAAAGTATTCCACAAAAATTTTTAAAAAATTTTGTTGTGTCTAAATTGACTTACGACATCAACAAAATGAGCATCAGAAAAAACGCGAGAGAAAAGCGGGACCGATTCGATAATGCACGTGATTTGTTTCGTCACACAGGGTATCCAAAATAAAAATGGCTGTTTCATTGTTGTCAGCCATTTTTATTTCTCGCGTTTTTTTTCTGATGCTCATTTTGTTGATGTCGTAAGTCAATTTAGACACAACAAAATTTTTTAAAAATTTTTGTGGATTACTTTTAGGGGTTTTAAATGATGCTTGATCTAATGGAACAACAAAGAACGGTGATGTCGTAAACCCTTCAAACAACATTTAAACACTTTTGTAAATGTCTTTTTCTTGGAAATTCGTTTCCTTGCTTGTTGTATTGTACCTTTGGAAAACGACGAGGAAAATTGATTTCAGCACTTAATTTCAAGAAATTTTTTTTTTATTGTTTACTTTGCATTGTATTTGCTGATGTAGTGCAGGAAAGCACTAGGGAGCCAACGATAAACAATGTCGCATAATAAAGTTTTGATTTAGTCACATGCATAAACTCCGTTTCTAAAACATTGCGAGAAACTCCCATTGGTTGGAACCTGTTTGCTTGCACATTAATACAAAAAACCATCAAAAACTACCATATATGGTCATTTTTATCTTCAATCTTTTATGGTCGTTTTTTGTTCGTTTTATGTTCGTTTATGTTCGATTATCTTCGATTATCTTCGTTTATCTTCGTTTATCTTCGTTTATGCCCGTTTATGGTCATTTTTCGAATTATTTTTTTAAGTGCATTAAAAAATTGCTTGAAAAAGGCTCTATAGCCAATGGGAGTTTCTTGCAATGTTTTGGAAACGGAGTTTAGATATTGCATTATGCAACTGTAAAGTACGTCATCATGCATTTAAAACCGATAAAAGTGTATAATTGGCTTAGAATTTTACAACTTTTAAAACAAGAGATTAAAAAAAGCCATTCCAATTGGATTAGGTTAATCCCCATTTGTATTATCAAACCAGCTCTAATAAGCTCTTCAATCTGAATTGATTTTATTTCCCTCGAAGATATAAAAAAAGTGATTTAGATGATTTTCCATTCGAGCTCACAATAAAATGAACTGAAATCAACTCAACTCCCTCGTGTAATGCAAACATAAGTCATGAAAATCAAACTCAACTCCACCGTATGATTTGCAAACATGTTAATGTTATAAAAATCAATGATAAATATCAACCAATGACAGAACAATTGAGATACGATTGTTCTATTATTGTTCTATATTTCGAAACGAACGATTCCATTGTGTTTGCACATTTCCTCTCACTAAGTTTCAAAGAAAGAGAAAATTAAATTAGAATTTTTTGTCTCAGCTTTCTTTGACTTCTTAAAACCAACGCTGCTTACTCACGCAATAGACAGGACATCCTACATCCATTAAATATATTTTTTTAAAAGAAATACCAAAGGAAAAGTTTAATAAAAAAAAAAACAAAAAAAACGTCGCATTGAACTTGGCGTACAACATCTGTTTGAGAATTTTGGCACGTGTTATGGAAGCTTTTTGTAGAGATCTTTTAATCATCAAGAGGAATTTAAAATGACAAACGCGGGCGAGACGGACAACTGTACTGTGTCCATAGCCATATATGGTTGCAAACAATCGCTCATTTTACATTTTTTTTGTATAATTACTTTAAAATTTGTACAATAATGACGAAAAACGGTAAAAAAACAAGTGTAAGCAATCCAAGTAACCAAAAATAAATAATCGAAATAAATTTTAGTTTGCCAAAAACCGCCAAATAACCATACAACTAGTTGGCTGGAAGTAATTGCAGTAATTCAAAAAATATTTTAAAAGAATTTAAAAAAATTAAAAAATTACTGTTTACTAATTCCGCATATCTTATAATGTTAAATTATTAGTTGTCCAGTCTCGCCCGCTTGGTGCGCTGCTTATCTAGCCCCCTAATCTGGGATTTAGCCATCACGCACTGAACAATGGACTTTGAGGCTAGTCTCGCATCTGTCTAACCTCCCCTAATCTGTGGACATGACTACAACTCATAGCACGAGATTCTCGTGTCATCTTGGTCATGTGACTCGCGTAGTCGCGTTAAGGTGCATTTCCATTTGCAAGAGAATTTCTCGCGCCACAATAAAAATCGCGCTACAATAAAAATCGCGCTACAATAAAAATCGCGCTACAATAAAAATCGCGCCAACAAGCGTGTCGCTCTAAATCAAGCTTTGACTTGAGCATTTTCATGGGAGCAAAAAAGGCCACTTCTCGCTTTCAAAAATTTTGTAAAAATTAGTTGCCATTTTATGAAATATTCATTAGTTTGAAATGTTTAGCATCAAATATTGCTGAATTTATTATTTTTTGACTTTTCTGGATGTGGATGGCATTGATTAATCAAGATTGAAAATTCAGGTGGAGGAAAAAAAATCAGCGCCATTTGCAATTGTGGGTTCAAATGTTCAAATGCCAAAACTGTTGGTCCAGATTGTCACATGGCGCGATTTTAGGCGCGATTTTGTGAGCAAAGCTAGACTTGACAGAAGCTTGCGAGAAACAGAATCGCGCCAACAATCGCGTGCCTTTGCCTTGCGCTTATTGCAAAGTACAGCCGAGGACCACGGTGGGAATTCGACATTCAACATTCAAACATTCGATCAACCATCAAAAATGTTATGAGTTGTTTCATGAGTTCAAATAGCAATAAAATAAACAGATGTTGTTTACTTAGTATTTCAACATTTTTTTTTTATTATTAATTTCTCCGAAACAAATTGAATTCTTTCTCGTTTTTAAACAAAGCTTAGTTAGCAGAAATGTTGCACTATCATTTTTGAAATTAATCGGAAGAAAATCGTTTTTTCCAACGTTTTTATATTTCACTTTAACTTTATATTATATATATTGAACTACCTTAGCAGCAATAAAACATCACAATTTATTGCCGATTTTATTATTTAATTCCAGAAATTCAATTAATTTCAAAAAAATTTACTCGTAGCAATTGATATCAAAAAATATTACCTGATAAATCATGCCAATAAACAATTTTTGAATTTAGTAAAGAAAATTTCGTCATATTTGATAAATATTTTTCCCACTTTCACTAACGAATTGTTATTGTTTGTTTTTTTTTCCGATTGCATTTTGTTATTATGGACTAATAACTTTATCCCTTCCCCCAAAACAAAGCTGATGATCTCAGCCTGTCACCGAATGGGAGAGAAAGAACACATTCCCAATAATTTATTGCATAGTGAAATAAAGCCCAGCGGGACAGAAGACTTTTAGACTCATCAAATTGTCCTATATCTTATTTCTTTCTCTTTCTTTTAAATTTTCCAAGAAAAATCGAAGTCGAAATGTAATCAAAACTGAAACCCAATATAACCATCACACACATGGCAACTCTTAATTATAATTAAATCTTGACGCATCTCAAAATCAACGTGTTTGCGTCTTCTTAATTTCGAACTTTTAAGCTTTTAGTACAAAGTAAAGTCGTTCTCATGAAGAAAAGGCACTTTGGTGTCAGCGGAACTCCACTCGACAAGTTTATGTTCCGAATTTCAGCCACTACGGGGTCTTATGTCAATTGGCCTTCACTAAAACGAGGTTGGAGTTGAAGCTGATCAAATTTTCCAATCTTCTCGACAGGGTTGACCAAAATACTTGAGTTGAAAATACAAATTACAAAATACAAAATACTCAAATGATTCAAAATACAAAATAATCAAATGATTCAAAATACAAAATAATCAAATGATTCAAAATACAAAATAATCAAATGATTCAAAATACAAAATAATCAAATGATTCAAAATACAAAATAATCAAATGATTCAAAATACAAAATAATCAAATGATTCAAAATACAAAATAATCAAATGATTCAAAATACAAAATAATCAAATGATTCAAAATACAAAATAATCAAATGATTCAAAATACAAAATAATCAAATGTATGTTAAAATATGTATTTTGGGTTTTCAAAAGTATTTCATATGTATTTTGTGTTTTCAAAAGAATTTCGTATGTATTTTGTGTTTTCAAAAGTATTTCGTATGTATTTTGTGTTTTCAAAAGTATTTCGTATGTATTTTGTGTTTTCAAAAGTATTTCGTATGTATTTTGTGTTTTCAAAAGTATTTCATATGTATTTTGTGTTTTCAAAAGTATTTCATATGTATTTTGTATTTTCAAAGCTATTTCGTATGTACTTTGTATTTTCAAAGGTATTTCATATGTAACTTGTATTTTCAAAAGTATTTCATATGTATTTTGTATTTTCAAAAGTATTTGCAATACATTGTTAGCAATAAGGGTAAAATACAATTGTATTTGCATTACATTGCTCTTCAGTTTGCCCAAAATACAAAATAAAAATAAAAATATTACTTATTTAAATAAAGGTATTTTAAAATACATGTATTTTGGTCAACCCTGCTCCTCAAGCGGCTTTTTCTTGGATATGTTGCGATTTAAAATCTTTTTTTAACTTCAAATTGATATTTGCTGTAGTTATAAACTTTCGAGTCGATAAGTGTCCAAAGATGATAATTTTCGATATTATATGTGATATATAGCCGTAGTGCGACTCCGATAAAAGTCAGAAGACCTCATTTCGAGTTCGCGTCGCGGTTTAAGGAAAAGAGTACAAATTGGAGACATTTTCAAGCCGTCTAACCGCCAAGAAAGCTAAAATTAAACGGAAATAAAAACCATTCGGTTCAGAAATGGCCGAATTACACTTCCTATACATGAAGAAAGCAAAAAAAAAGAAGCCTATTCGAGTTAAACCACTCGGTCTTTCCGGTCATCGTGGAATTACAGATTACTATCGGACCCCACGGTTAGATTCGGACATGAATAACATCCTAATTCACTTCCCCTTTTCCGCAATTCATTATCGGGCTGATTTCAGTATGGACTTTCCGTTAAACGTGCGTTGTTGTGCATAGAAAGAAATTTATTAAACTGTTCCCATCGTGATATCATCCATCTTTTGATGGATCTCATTAAGGGCGTGACTCCCACGAGGGTAAAATGAGATGACGATGATGATGATGATGATGATGATGATAATGGTCGTTTTATTTTTTTTTTTTTTTTTTTTATTTATTTTAAGGGGCCTAAAGGTATGCTTTTCCAATCATGCAAATAATGGAAATTTATATTTTCAAATTTTTCTAAAATAAATTAATAATAAAAAAAAATAAATGAGGTAACACAATATGTTGAGCTTCGATGCGGTTTCATGCAATTTGCCTTGTAATTTCAGTCGAAAATTGCGTTCCAAAAAAAAAAAAAAGAAAAAAGAAAACCATAAATAATTTTTGAAAAAAAGTTAAAAAGTCATTTTTGTTTCATTTCCAAAGGTCTATGATCATTGGCACTAACACAAACATCACGAGGGGTCCGTGAATATAAATAACCAACACAATAACATGCAAAAACATGACTTTTCTAACTTTTTTAAAAAAAAAAAATAAAAAAAAAATAATAATAATAATAATAATAATAAACAAACTATTCCCATTCTTTTCAACACGCAGTACTAGTTGTTCCTCCAAAAAACATTCGTTTTTCTTATGAAATAAATAAAAATGTTATTTAGTTCCTCTGTGACTCATTGCAACAACTTGATTCGCCTTATCCAGTTCCTGATAGCTTTATAGCCTATAAAGAAATAGCTATTTTTCCCTGTAACTATTCCTTTTACTTCATTTGGAAACTTTTCTAAGCAGCTGCTCAAAGACCGTCTCATTGATGTGAGCGATTGATACCTCGTTTCAAGAGAAACCGAATCAAGACCTCGAGTGCTCCTCGCTTTGGCCATTAACTTTTTTCTCTAATGGCGGGTAAAAGAACGCTTAATAGCCATTATTCTACTAATTTTTAAGGCTGTATTTTCCCTCCTTCCCCCTTTTTTCTATTTTATTCTACTTTTTTTTTTTTAATTTTTTTTTAGAATAAATTAGAAAATAATAAAAGAAAAAAAAATTATAAATTTGTATGGTCGTTTAATTGTTTTGGAAATTAGGAGGAGTGGGAGACACTTCAACTATGACATTAAGCAAATAAATAAGAGAAAACGTTGCCCTTATAAAGCGTAGTGCTCGTACATGAAACTCCAAGAAAAAAGTAATAAATAACAAACTCACCCTGCTGGTAAACTGCCCGCGCAACTGATATGTTGTGCAGTAAAGTCTACCCGAGCATGTGCAAAGAGCAGATTTTTAAAATGCATAGAGGGTCTGGACCCTTCTGGAATTATTTTAAAAATCTATTTATTATTTTTTTTTTTTAAATTTTCAGTTCGTGATGGAGGAGAAAATTGTTTGAACATTGTTTGTTACTTGAAAAAAAAAATGTTTTTTTAAAATCGAATATCGGAACGAATTAATCATATACGTGGGTTTATTATGTCAATCAAAGTGTAATATTAGGGAATATTAAAAAAAAAAAAAATTTAAATTTGATTCTTACCTTTCCAAGTAGATGTTTTGCATACAACTGCAAGTTTTGAGTGATAAATAAGGAAAGTTTCAGTCGGTATGAATGGAAAGACGTCCTCGATATCCGTGGGATTTATCACATTCAACGAAGCACGTGCGCGCATCGCAGCAGCTCACAAATCGACTGACTTGATACTAACAAACTGCTACTAGTGACCGCTAGGAGAACTAAAACCAGTTTCTTGCAACTATTATTCAAATTTTCATTTTTTTTTATATAAAATCTGCAAACAAAAAAAATGTTAATATTTATTTTAAAAAAAATTATCTTATCGTTATGGGGTCTAACCTATTCCGCAGATCCCTAATCCCCGGCTACCTAATCCTCGGGTCCCCAATTCGCGGATTAGAATTTAATTTAAATTATTAAATTATTATTTTAAATTATTTATTTCAATATATATTTAAATTTTAAAATTTTTAGGTTGATCCCTAATCCGTGGAAATGTAGTACTCCAAAAATGCAGTACACAAAAAATATTTTTTCTTTTGGAGCTTGTTACCTAAATTTTATACTTATGTTTTTTTATTTTTATTTGTTTACTAAAAACTTATTACAATTAGTTGAACATCTTGTTAACTTTTTTTCATTACTGCTCTGCAGACAAACTTTTCAAACTTATTGTCGTCATACCACTGGCAAGAATCAATCTTAGAATAGCGGGGAAGTTTTGTTATGTGCATTGTTGGCTCGAAATTCGAAATGTTAGTGTTATAATGTGTTGAAAATGTGACTCGAAATGTTGTAATATTTGAACTGTGAAACACAAACATACCGTAACGTCGTGTGTGCGGAATAGACACCGCGGATTAGGGATCCGCTGATTAGGGCTTACTGTATATGGGAACAATGGGTATTTCTTTTTTAATTTAATTTAATTTAATTTAAAATTAATTAATTAATTAATTAATTAATTAATTAATTAATTCAGGATTAGAAATATTATTTTATTTCATTTTTATTAAATTATTTTCCGCGGATTAGGTACAAAAAAATTATTTTTTTGATTTTGCGAATTAGGGATCCGCGGAATAGGTGAAACCCGATCGTTATGCACTAGGAAATTTAAAAAATTTCTTTGCATGTACCAAACAATTTTTACTTTTCAAAAACAGCCATCATTCCATATTAATCATTTACGTTAAAAAAAAATTCATCCACATTTTATATTTTATATGTATATTTATATATGTACAAGATAAATGTATTATATCATATTCTATAAAAAAAAAAAAATCCTATTAAAACAAAAATAAAAAAATAAAACCGTTTTTTGGGTATGAAAATCGATCCCAACGGACTGGAATAAATGACCATTTGCTACACAGGTGCAGTGACCCAAAAATCACATAGATATATCACACTCTGGGTATCATCACGCTATTACGACGATACTTATCGGCAAAAAAATGAATCTTAACACAATAGATGCATCATACTATCATAGCAAGCTGTCACATTGCGCTCACAACCGAGTGACAACTCATTTCTCCCCTTTTGCACTCGACTGGAGATGAAAGAAAATGAAAGAGAAAAGAAAAAATAATAATAATGCAATTGCATGTTAAACCAGAAGGAAAAAAATAAATAAATAACATGGCTAATCAGTGTTTGTTGTGAAAATATGAGTAGGAAACAAATTAATTTTTTTTTTTTTTTTTTTTTTTTTATATATAGTGAATAGTTAATAAAGATAATCTTGAAATTTATTTCAATTTATTCATTACAATTCAGACTCGGAATCGGCCTCCAAATTCGGCGGTGGCTGCAAGTTTTTCGCACTCACATGGATCAGTTTAGGGCAACCGACTAGAAATGGAGATGGGTCGCAAGGAAGATTGGTGCCATCAACATTGAGGAGACTTAGATTTGGAAGGGAAATGTTTTTCAGTGCTGCAAAACAAAAAAACAAGAATTTTTTTTTTTTTTTTTTTTTTTTTTTTTTGTTTTTTAAATTTATTATTTTTGTGTTGTTTTCTCGTAAATAATCCTAAGGAATTTTACTAGCACAGTTCCGGTGGGGAGTGATCTTTGGTGACCTAACATGCGAGTTTTTAATTGGCAAAAATCCTTCAGAAATTGTTTTTGGCAGCTAAACAACAGTAGTTTTTGACCCAAAACCGTGTGGGGTCATAGGAGAAGTGCGAAGTTCTGTTTATTAGTCTTAAAAAAGTTTTAAGTTTCTTATGGGTCAATTTTCCAGTTCAGTTTTTTTTAATTATAATAAAATGTCAATAAATTTAAATATTCTTTGCAAAATGTATTAACTCTAAATCTATTCTCAAAAGGGTGGATAAAATATAGCGCCTCTTTGGTATGTAAATTTAAGTGTAGGCAATGCATCATTCACCCATTCATTAAATTTTTTTTTTTTTTTTTTTTTTTATAAATAAAAAAAAATAAAAAAAAAATATAAATAAAATAAAATTAAATTAATTAATTAATTT
>JH432127.1:372609-404861 GCA_000239455.1 Strigamia maritima
TATATATATATATATATATATATATATATATATATATATATATATATATATATATATATTTTTTTTTTTTAGAATGTGGAATTGCAAAAAATCAAACAACCGGTCGAATTGTTGGTGGAACCGTTGTAGACATAACATTACATCCATGGCTGGTAAAATAAACAACATAACAATTATAGTTTTACTCTTTTTTTCCCCTATCTATTCAAAAAAACTAAAAAAATTAATTTATTTTTATTCTGGGCGTTATCTTAAGGTCATGGTCGTCCAGAATCAGGACCTGCTCTGCGCTGGTGCATTGGTTAATAGCCACTTTTTTATCACAGCCGCTCATTGCTTTTCTTCACGGTAAATTTAAAAAAAAAATTAGAATTAAATATACATTTTTTTTTCTAATTTTTTTTCATGATCTAACTGCTTCAAAAAATTGCATCATTTCTTTCAGAACAAAACTTTCAGAATTAAAAGCATACTTAGGAGTTTCCAGGAACCCGCCTCACCTCAACCCAACCCCATACACAACAGTAGACATCAGCAAAATCACTCAGTAAAACCAGAAAACCAAAATCTCATTTAAATAAACAAATAATTCTGTTTTTTTATTTTTTTTTAGGCATCCTAATTACATTTCAGCTAAACTAGAAAATGACATATCTGTGGTGCAACTTCAAACTAAAGTCACCTTTAATACTGGCATATTTCCTATTTGCTTACCGCCTCCTGACCTTGTTCTGGATGAGCAAAATGCAGTTTTAGCCGGATGGGGAGATACCACCGAAGGTATATAATGTCAAAAAACTCATATTCTTTTTATTGATGTTTATTTTTTAAAATTTTTAAAGACGGATATCAGAGCGACTCATTGCAAGAAATTGTAATGCCCATTGTCAGTTTCGAAGAATGTAATTACGTTCTTAGACATCCATTTTTAAGAGAGACTAACTTATGCGCGGGGCATCTTATGGGAGGAAGAGATGCTTGTCAGGTTATTGTTTGATTTTAACTTTTTTAATATTTAATTCAAATTTTATTTTATTTATTTTTATTTAGGGTGATTCAGGCTCTCCGCTCATCTGGGCGGAAAATAACACATGGGTTGCAGTTGGTCTTGTGTCGTGGGGTGAAGGATGTGGTCGTGTGGGTGTTTATGGAGTTTATACGCGAGTTTCTAGCTATGCAATCTGGATCGAGTCTGTTATCGATGTGAATAATATAACTGAGCAAGCTGCTAATACTTCAGTTGAGACTAAATCACCGGTGGAGAATTCTTCGTTGGCGCAAACTTCGTCTAGCGCTGATAATGAAATTCAAACAGTATTTAATAAAGGGTGTATAAAGACCAAAGGTCAGATTATATCTGATTGTTTTCATATATTTAAATATAAAATTGTTTTTCTCATCTTTTTCTATTTTTAAGGTGTTGATTGTAAAAGTGTGTCGAGAAATTCGAGAATTGTCGGTGGTTCATTTACTTCAGCTGCTAAATATCCATGGATGGTAGTGTAAATTTTTGTTTGCACCTTTTTAAATGTATGGTAAATTAGTAAGAGTTGTTATATTGCAGATAGCTGTTGTTGAGATTTGTGGGAAAAATTGTTTGAAGTTCTTGTGTTGCGGAGTCGCGATCGGATGTCGGTGGATAATTACTGCAGCCGCATGTGTTACTAACAAGTAAGTAAATTTTGACAGAATTTCACATTATTACATTGTATTTAGGGTTTTTTATTTTCATTAAATTTAGTGGGAAATTTTCAAATCTACGCATTGTTCATGGAATTCACGATTTGTCCACTTTGTCCGCCAATTCCAAACAATTGTTAGCAATACAGAAATTGATTGTAACACCCAATAAAGCCAAGCATAATCTTGCTTTACTCAGAACTGCAGACAGTTTATTGTCCTCGGCTTGTTTACCGCCCATTTCGTTGACAGCGGAGACATTCTCTCAAGGAAAATTAACTGCTGTTGGTTGGGGCAGAACCTCAACAGGTCAAGAATTAACGACATTTTCATTTTCATTCAACTTTTCTATTGTAATTTAAAATCATAAAATTTTTATTGCAGATGGCAGGGTCAGTTCTGTTTTGAAGGAAGTTGAATTGCCCATAGTATCCAATCAAAAATGTGCAAAAATTTATCCTGCAGCCACACACAAAGGAATTTTATGCGCTGGAGGATTTGTAAATCAAAGTATTTGCTATGTAAGGAATTTTGACATTATAAAAATGCATTTTATAATTGATTTTGTATTTTTTTGAAGGGTGATTTTGGTGGACCTCTTTTATGGCTAAATCCGGACGATGGGATGCAATATGTTGTTGGTATTGCCTCGTTTTTATCACCTAGCGGATGTGGAAAGAATGGAATTCCCGTTGGTTTTACTCGATTAACAAAATATTTAACTTGGCTAATAAAAGCTGTTCAAAAAGAGACTTAAGGTTTTTATATGCAAATTAATGTAGATTTGACTAAATTATTTATGTTTGATGTTTGTATGTGTTATCAGTTTCTCAATTAAATAAATCGTGTACACCAAAATTCACTTGCAGAATTCATTTTTTTTATTAAGAAAAAAAAAAAATAATTTTTAAGTGTTTTTAATTTAAACCTAGTAAGAGTACGTTTTAAAGTCGCCACTCAGATTCCTTGAGCGATTGCAAGAACATAAGTTTCGGTAATTTCCTTCCCTTCAACTCGCTTCGCGCCTCGGACCAAGCACGGCCGGTTTTAGTGAACAATCTCTCGGCAGGAATCGACGAAGCACAGACAGTTAAATACTTGAGAGCGACCTTACTAATCCGCGGATACAACTCCTTAAATCCTTTCCAATATTCGATCGGCTTGTCACGAAGTGGAATCGACGCTCTCTCGAAGTGATGTTGCACATCGATCGGCATGTTGGCGGCTATCTCGGCTTCTTTAATCCTGCGGTTCGCTTCGGCCATGAGCAAATCGCACAAGTTGACGTTGGATGGCGTCTCGACCGGTGTAATATCGTTTGAGGTAGAACTTTTAGCGGCTGCAAATACTTCCTGCACCACATCACTCACTGCATCATCACAAACCATTTGGTTCGAAATACATACTTTTTTAAATCTCGGGTCTAACAACGACGCTATAGTCAATACTTTTGCCTGCATCAAAAAAATGTAAAATAAAAAAAAATACTAAATAAAAATTATTTACCTGTTCGAAAGATTCAAATCTTTGGTTCATCTCGGCTTGAAGATTTTGATAAAATTCTTTCGCGAGTTCAGTTATGTATTGACTTTCCTTCTTCTTCAAGCAAGTCTTCAAACAGTATATCAACGGTACTAGTTTACTACCTTCACCGTAGTTTTCCTCGCTTATTTCTTCTACAACCTTAAAAAAACTTAAATTATTTAGTATTAACTCAGAAAAAAGAGATTTTAAAGGACAAATACGATTAAAATGTAAATTTTTCATTAAAAAATCAGTTCAATCGTCCTTCAAAACTCTATTTACCTGTATAAATGGTCGCAAAGCATCAGCAACTTCTCTCAAAATCTCAACCTCACTGGTAGTTAGCATACTCGGAGCTTGAGGATACTTCACAATCACCGGTTGCACACACTTTTCCAGCACTAAAAACCCGTCGATCATGTAATAAGTGTTATTCCAAGTCGTACAAACATCATCGCTCAGTTTTAACTTATTATCCTTCCCATCCGAACTTTTCACTTCGTTGTACGCCTCTTCGCACTCGTCTTTGAAAAACAATACGATATCCTTGAGTTTAGTCAACAAAACAACCAAACTCTTCGTATTCTTAATGGCCTTCGCCGCTATTTGGTTAATGGCGCTGGCAAAACACTGCAAACGTCTGTTTTCCCCAATAAATGAGTCGACCGCCTTCGCGATATTCGTCCCAGCGACCGAATCCGTAACGACGGCGATTATTTTCTCTTTGTTGATGCACCATTCGCGAGTCAAGTAAACCAAGTCTTCGTGCATCGAAAGATGAACATCGTCGCCTTTGACCTCGAACACGCCGATCGTAACGGATTGCACCTCGAAGTTCCACATGTAGTGCGCCGTGACTCCCCAGTAATCCTGACCGAACGTCGGATTCGTCCAGAGTTCGATGGTTAACACGAACCAATCGACTTCCTTGAATCGCGATTTGAGAATGAACGATAAAGTCAAATATTTGACTTCCATTCGCATAACAAGTTCTTTTTATCCGAAAGTTTGAATTGCGGCAGATACTCTTTCATTAGCGTTTTGTATTTTTCGCATTCGATCGACTTCAACGGCACATTGTGCTTGATCAGAAAATGCAACATCACGTCAGGCAGTTTCTGCTGATATAATTCAATTTCTAAAAATAAAAAAAAAAAAAAAAATAGAAAAATCAATCATTAAAAATAATGATAAAAACTGTAACTTTTTTTGAGTCTTACCCGAAGGTGTTCTATTCGATACTTTTGTGGTTACTAATTGCGACGGTGATGGAAGGACTAATTTCGGTAGAGTCACTAGTCTGTTTACATTATTGTTAATATTATTCATGTTCAATTTGTGAATTTTACTAAAAATATCCTCCTCTATTACACCATTTTGGTTATTCGTTAATTTTCTTTTACGTGTCGGTTTCAAATTCGAAACTAGCGTCGTCGCGGCTACCAAATCCTGACTAATATCACCTGAAAAAAAATTGGTAAAAGAATAAATTACTTGGAATCGTTATTTACATTTTATAAATCTCATTATATTATATATACCTGATTTGACTACTATATCGCATTGTTTAGTCGTGTTTGGTCGTTGGATAGTAATAAATTCCTGCGGGTGACATCGTTTCAAGTGAGCTTTTTGATTCCTACTATTGGCACTGTTTTTGATTTCTTTCAAACAAATTTTGCAACTGGCAAAATTGCTTTTCAACGGAACAATACAAAAATATTTCTCCACAGTCGTTAGCATTTTCCTCAAACGTATATTGTTGATAACTATCAATAAACTCAGCTAAACATGTGCTAATTGCTCAACCAGCAAAGAAGAAAACAACGGGGGATTTGAATATCGAGTAAAAAAAATAAATTATTTGCAACACATCGATAATATTGCCATCAAACTCGACCGGGTGAATAATCGATTTTTAGATATCGTTGATTTGCGTACGTTCTGCCGATATGACTCGCTAATTATTAATCCGCACTAGATGCGAACAGATTTTCGAATATTACAATTCGAGATTAACTTGCATATCCGTTCTACATAAAAAATGCTTGTTCATACTGTGCTGTTTTAGACAACGGCGAGAACCAAGAGTCACCAAGAGTTTAGAGTCAAGACAACCAGCGCCGCGAAGCGTCCGAATAATGAATTATAATAAAGATGGCCGTTTGTTAATCATTTTAGGTAGAAATATACGATTTTTACGCGATAAGAATGACTCAAGCACGCTTACTAAAGAATTTAAGTATTTTGCCGAATCGGTTGGAATGTTTGCTGTCACGGCCACCCCAATTGGGAATTCTACAAGAACATGTATATGCAAATTCATCTAGTGCCGTCAGAACATCAGCGACTCTAATGCAGAATCAGCACTCGTTTCTCGTTACGAATAAACATCTTTTTGTTAATGCAAAACGAATGGCAGGACACAATAAATGGTCAAATATCAAACATATTAAAGCGTCGAAAGATCAGGCGAAATCGATTTTGCATAACAAATTTGTAAGATTGATTCGAATGGCCGTTAAAGGTATACAAAAAAAAATAAATGTATGCATGAAAAAAATTATTAATTTAAATATTTTTACAGATGGAGGAAATCAGACCGATCCCAAAATAAATGGAAAATTAGCACATGTTTTGATACAAGCGAAGGAAAATAGTGTTTCGAAATCGTGCATCGAATCTGCCCTCAAAGGCGCCGTAGTAAATTCAATTTTTGTTTTGTTTTTTTTTAACTATTTTTTTTTTTTTTAAAAAAGTAATTTACAATTTCAGGTGTCTAAAGACAATTTGGCACCTTATACGTTCGAAATCAAAGGGCCTGGAAAATGTTTTCTAGTAGTTGAAACTCTGACGGATAATTACACGAAGACGAAACAACTGGTAAAAAGTTGTTTGAAAAAGACAAGCTCGGTTTACGCAGAAGGGATATCGAAATCAGCTTTTACACATAAAGGAGTTATCATTGTTGAAGATAACGGGTCGTTGAGTTTAGACAAAGCTGTTGATGTTGCAATTCAAGCGGGCGCCGAAGATGTGACACAAATTACGACAGATGATGGAGAAAATGCTTTTCAAGTAAAAATTAATAGAATTTATTGAATTTTTAATTCGTTTTATTTGTTGTTTTTTTAAGTTTTTCTCGGACCCTGGTCAGTTTTGGAACGTCAGGACCAACTTGCAGGAATTAAACTACGTTATTCAATCTTCATCGGTGCAATACGTGCCCACGGTTAAACAACCACTGACTGATGATGACATCAGTATTGCGGAAAAATTATATGATTTATTGGAAAGGCTGCCGGAAGTCGTTAATATATACGATAACATTGAATAAATTATTTAATTTTTATTAAAAACTCATGTTTTCACTTCGTGGTGAAATTTGTCGACTGATTTTATGATTTAACGTTGTAGAATGAAATAAATTAATTTGCAATAAGAATTTTTGGTTTTATTCCCAGAAAATACCGGTAATTGATTATAAAAATTAACATCGTGCAAAAATTGAATTTTTTTTCCAAAGCATAAAATGTAGAAATGTATGGCCTTTTATCACAGATCGAAAACAGGCACTTATGGTGGGAGGGGAAAAAACATCCAAACCGCAAAACCCAAACACTATACACTAAGCAATTAAAAAATAATAATAACAATTCTCTTTACATTGAGCAAATTCATTTTCCATCGAACTGCTCTACAATTACAAAAATCAGGTTTTAATTACGTAATGGCACAACATATCGATATCAGAACAGAATTAGAAAATTAAAAAATTAATTAAAAAAATAACGGTTTTTTTTCTTTTCTCTGTTTACTTGTGGTAAGTTTTATATACATCAAATGTCCATTTTTGTGTAGAAGAAGCGTCATTGCATGGTGCGAGCCATACATGCTGGTTGGTTGTGGAATTCATCGAATCCAAACATCGTTTAGAAGCGACATGAACAATGTGCCCGTTCTGTACAATTAATTAAAGTGATTAAATTCTAAAAAAAAAAAATATTTAATTGCTGTATAATAATTACCTGAACAACTTTCCACTCCTGATCACCGCCTGCTTCCGAGCAACTTGTCATTAACACATTTTCCGGTTCTTTGGTCTCCAAACTAGCGCTGGCACAACCGGTTTCTCGTCTTAATTCGCGTTTGGTACTGAAGGCAAAAAACTACAAACGAGAAAAATATTTAAAAAATCTACTTTTAAATTAAGGTAAAAGTGCTAAAAAAGCAATTTTAGTGTGCTACAATCACCAATTATATCATTACTTCCCAAAACCAAGACCAAATTTTCATTCATATTTAATTTTCGTTACCTGTGAACTTTCCAACGACGGATGGCAAGTGTAAATACCTAAGAAATAATCATTATCTTCATCTAGTTGTAGAAAATCCAAGCATAAATCGTGGCCATTCCTCACCTGAAAACAAATTTTAACATAAAACTAAAAACTTATTATAAACAAAGCATTTTGCAAAACACACGGAAAAATGGAAAAAAATTGGTGAAGTAGCACATTCCAACTGCTCTATTTTTGCACGATTCCTCTGTACCTGATTTACACCTGCCCTAGGATGACATGGGTAAAGACCTATTTTATATTGACCTTTATCCTTTTGCAAAGTATCAAGGCATATATTTGTGCTTGGATTCTTTACCTGATTGATATGATAAAACTCTTTTAGTACTAATTAAACACCTAAAAACTATTTATATAGAGAAAAAAAAATACTTTTATTAATTATATATAGTGATAATGACATTACCCTTCCATGAGCAAACGAATCCTCATCCAAAATAAATTTTTCAGGAACGATATTTTTTAGATACCACCTGAAATCTTCGCAGTGTAATTTCTGTCTTAATGTTTTTCTCGGCGTTACATCGCCAAAATCAATAGTCTGCAAATAAATAAATAGAAAATTAAGAAATTATTAACTATTTATTAAAATTTTAGTGCACTTTTAAATCAGGTCGGTATAAATAGAACAGTCGTTTGTAATCGTCCATCCACACTTCCGCCATGCGGACGGTGTTAATCCCGTGCGTGTCCTTATTCCCTGGAAATGTGTATGGGTGAAAAGAACGAAAAATGTGACCCACGCGTGAACACGGAATGGTTTCTAATGATCCACCACACATCCAAACCTACAAAAATCGAATCAATCAAATTGCATTAAAAAAAAATACAATAAAAACGTACTCGAAAAGACATTTCTAGATTTTCTCCACCCCACACGTCCATTCCTTCATCGTATCCACCAATTTCCCAGAAATAGTCTTTTTCCATTGCAAACAAACCTCCGGCCATCGTTGGACTCCTAAAATAACATCAAATTATAATTTTAAATTCAATTTTAAATCAAATAATTTTAACCTAGTTGGAGCTATATTAGTTCCACGTCTGTCTAATTCTTTTTGCGGGACGTTTATCCAAGTGAAGTGTCCGGACCAAGTGAAACTTCCGATTTGGAAAAAATCTTGTCCGCCCTGGTAATAGTTCATGCTAGCGTCGTCAATCACTTCGATAATCGGCACTAAGGCAACTTTACGATTTTGCTTAATTCGCGCGAGTAATGGCTCTAACCTAATTAAAAACAAAATTAATATTTCCATTAATTTAAAAAAGAAAATTTATTTTACCATCCGAGATTCACTTCGCAATGTGAATCTAAAAACACGACAACTTTGCCTATTGCCGCCTTGGCTCCAGCTAATCTCGCGCGAATTAAACCAAGACGTTCAGGCGCTCGAATAATTCGCACTTTATCAGTCCAATTCCTCTTTACATATCGATCTAGCCTTTTTTTCATCTCAACTGAAATAAAGAATAAATTAAAATCTAAAAAAAATTTAAAAAAATATACAAAAATAAAAATTTAATACCCCGATCACTAAAATCGTCTAATAAAATAATTTCACGTAAAAGATGAGCAGGTGAACGGTTAATCACACTGTGAATTGTCCTTAAAAGAGGTGACCAGGCTTCATTCGTGAATATAATAACCACACTAGCATCTGGAAGCTCTTTGGGATAGTTTACTGCAAGGCACACAGTGGATAGGAGAAAAAAATATAAATTGTTCATTTAAAAAAATAAATAAAAAATAAAAAAAAATAAAAAATAAAAAATAAAAAATAAATAAATAAAATACTTTTGATTCCTGTTATCAGGAACAGATCTAGTGTAGGAAATTTTATCACTAGCAATGATATTAAAAGCTTCTGTTTTCATTAAACTGTCTGCTAAGATTTTCTCTGCTCCAGTTAATGTAACTCCTTCTCCTCCCTCACCCAAACCAGGCACGATTTTCTTATTCATTGCTTCAATCTCCGCATCTAGTAATTCCTCTTCTGTAGTTCTTGGTTCAAGCACTGGGATGTTTCTATTTACATTTATGAATTTTTGATGATTCAATTGAGGCATTTCGTCTGCTTTAATTGGAGATTTCTGTTGATCTGCTGCAGGTTCCATTTCCATTTGGTTTTTCGGTTCTGTTGTCGGCTTCGATTTGACCACAATGATTTCTTGAGATTCAATGTAGGATGAATCATTTTGTGTAACGTTATAGTTGTTTTTCATCCATAGGACTATGCATAAAAGTCCGATTGTGACTAGGGATGATCGAATTAGAATGTTTCTTCGTCTGGGATGAAATATTTTTAGAATTGTGCCTATTATCATTGTGTTTACTTTTTCTTTAGTTTATAACCCATGTTTGTGTTTGATGTTATTCTGTCATTTTGGTTTTTCTTGGGTTTTTTTCTCCTTAAATTCCTTCAAATCTGGCACTCCATTTCTCATCAACGTGGCACTTGTCAACTACTCCAGCTTTTATCACAATTCAAATCGGAAGTTTTTTTTTTTTTTCTCATTATAAGAATTTTACAATTTTTTTTATTAAAAATTCGATTGAAAATGAATCACTGTACAAATATTTCAATGTTTTCAATAAAAACTTGAAAATAATAATGTTCGATAAGAAAATATTCATATGTTATCCCTCAACGTTATTTAAAAGCATAAATTATGACGTCAATAAAATTAATTACCAGATCTGGGGACTGTTGACATGACAGCAACATGTCCACATGCCGGTGGTCCTGGGGATGGACAGTCGGACATCCGGCTAATTATTTTAATATAAAACATCCGAGTTAATTTTTAATAAACAGTTTGGAAACGACAAAATACGAATCCATTTTGCAAAAGAAGTAGCAAATGGCTCCCACCCTAATTTCAGGTGTCTCAGGATATTGTCAAAAAATCAATCTTTATTTACTATCTGATAAAATATATTTTAAAAAAAGACAAAAATGTAATGACAGATTTTACCGTACACATTAACTGTTTACACAAGCTTTAATGCGCTCAAATGTCTTGGTACCACACTTCAACCACGATTACAACTTCCTTTAAGTGCACAGGGTTGCTGACTAATTGACACCTGACACAAAATCCGGTTAAGTAGCGGGAAAACCCCGAAGCACAAGACCGTGAACGAGCCAGATGTGGTAAGCAGTATTTTGGGGAGAGTAAAGCTTGAATTTATATGCTAATGATTAGTTTAAGGTAAAAGTGAGAGTAAAACTTGAATTTTCCTCAAGAAATCAAGATGGCCACGGAAAGAAGCCCACTTATCAGCCCGAGCAACCCAGGCATACAACGAAATGATTCGGAATCTGCAGCTGTGAACATGGAAAATGAACAAACGGTAAAATAAGAATGTAAAGTGTTTAAATATCAAATAATTAAAAAAAAAATTATTACCGAATTATATTTTTTTTTTTATTTTTTCAGAGCTTTAAATTCAGTTTCCGACGTCTTCTGCATTTCATTGGACCAGGATTTTTAGTCAGTATTGCTTATTTGGATCCTGGAAATATTGAAGCTGATTTGCAAAGTGGAAATGCAACCCAATACAGAGTATTAAAATCATTTCGGTGATGATTCATCGCATTGTATTTTTTTTTTGTAATTTTAGTTGTTGTGGGTATTGCTTTGGTCAACTATTCTGGGTTTGCTTACTCAAAGAATAGCGGCGAGAATAGGAGTAGTCAGTGGTTACCAAATGTCAGAACTGTGTTATAAAATTTACCCGTTTAAATCTCGTATTCTTCTATGGATTATGATGGAAATCGCCATTATTGGGTATTATTTAAAGAAAAAAAAATTATTATAATAATATTTTTAATTTTTAATTAATATTTTAGGTCTGACATTCAAGAAGTAATTGGTACGGCAATTGCATTTTATATCATTTCTGCTAAAAAGCAAGTGGTTATTCTTATCAATTTTTTTTTTTTTTAGATTTTAACTATTTGTTTTACTATTGCAGAATTCCCCTTTACGGTGGTGTGATCATAACCTTGGCTGACACATTAACTTTTTTGCTATTGGAGAATTATGGTCTTAAACGTCTCGAAATGTTTTTTGCTTTTCTCATTGCTATAATGGCTGGTACATTTGGTTTTGAAGTAAACTGAGCTCTTCATTCAATAAAACGATAAATTAAAATATTATATAAATCTTTTTTTTTTTATTTATTTTTCAAAGTATGTGAAAGCGAAACCCGATCAGGTGTCTGTGATAAAAGGAATTTTCATTCCTTATTGCTCAGGATGTCAATCAGATGTTGCGTGGATTCAGGGAATCGGAATAGTGGGCTCGTGTATTATGCCTCATAACTTATATCTTCATTCATCACTAGTCAAGGTTAAAAAAAAAAATAATTATATTACTTGTAGATACGAATATTTGAATATTTTAATTTTTGTTTATATTTTTCAGTCTCGTGATATCGACAGACGAAATAAAGGACAGATAAGAGAAGCAAATTTTTATAATTTAGTGGAGACTGGTTTATCTTTATTTGTATCGTTTCTTATCAATTTATTTGTTATTTCTGTGTTTGGAAAGGGTTTATTCAACGTTAAAAACGAAGAAGTGGTAAAATATATTATTTTATTTATTTAATTAAATGGAATTTATATTTTTTTAATTTTTTATTTATAGTATGATATGTGTGCAGCAAGAAATATGACTGAAGGAATGGATTCCTTTCCTGTGAGTGAAATAATTTTTTTTTAAAAATGAGTTTTTAACGATTATTATTATTATTATTTTTTTTTTATTTTTTTTTTTTAGGATAATGAAGAAATTGTAGATGATATGAATATTTACAGAGGAGTACGTTGATTACCGAGATTCTATGACTTTTTTAATAATTTTTAAAATTAAAAGGGACTTTATCTTGGCTGCGCCTACGGAAGCGTGGCAATGTACATTTGGGCAGTTGGTATCTTAGCAGCCGGTCAAAGTTCGACAATGACGGGAACCTATTCGGGTCAAGTAATCATGGAGGTAAAATAATCTGATATTGATATATATTTGATAATTTTTAGATAATTAAATGTTTACTTCTTTTTTTTTTTTTTGGTTTGTTTATACAGGGTTTTTTGAACTTACGCTGGAAAAAATGGAAGAGAGTTTTGTTTACTCGTTGCATGGCAATTATGCCCGCTTTATTCATCGCTTTTTATGGACAAATTCAAGACTTAAGCGGGTTGAATGATGCCATGAACATGTTGATGGCTATTCAGCTCCCGTTTGCACTCATTCCTGCTTTAACTTTGACAAATTCGAAATACATCATGGGAGAATTTCGAAATGGCTGGTGAAATTGATTTAAAAAGAAAAAAATCAAACATATTACTAAATTTATTTTATTTTTAGCACCAGTAAAATTATTCTTTATATCCTTTCTATCGCAATTATCGCGGCAAATTTTTATGTTCCTTATGTCTACGTGAAGGATAATTTGCTTCACAAGTGGTGGATTTGGTTTCTAGTTGGAATAGTAGCTGTTTTATATTTAATTTTCGTGTTATACTTGGTAATTAATTACAAATTTGGTGTTAGTCGGTTCTGTAATAATTTTAAAATGTATACAGATAATTTATCTATTTGCTGTGGAAGGAAGAGATAACAAATTAACTCGATTAGTGGTGAGATAATCAACAATTCATAAAAAAAAACTGCAATATTAAATTTATAATTCATTTTTTAACAGTTGAAACCCAATGAAGGGACAAACGGAAATCTGTGGCACGCAATCCATTCAGGAGTGTAAGTTGCCACAATTAATTGGAAAAAAATTAAGAAATTTATTCATTTTATTTTTGTAGGCAAATCAAACATTTCGAAGATGACCACAGGGATGAAGAAGCCTCTTCAAGAGAAATATCAACATAATACTTTTTTAAAAATCGATATTTTCCTATTAAAAATAAATTTAAAGAGTTTGTTACGTCTATTTTGTGTAGAATAAAGTAAATATTAAGTTTTACAATTATTTCACCATATTTGCCGTAACCAATAATTTCCACAATTCCTGAAAGGGGGTGTTGGGGTGCACAACGGGGTATATCTTAACTTAATCTGGATCAGTAATGATTCATCTTAATCTTGGATTAGTTATAAAACACATGCTTGCAAAAAGTAGACTGCTGGTCAGTTTAACTCCGTCTCTTTCACCTGTCATAAGCTTAAGTTTAAGACAAAGAAAATGCAAATCAACGTGACATATGCAACATCTGCTGCTTCCAATACCACCGTTTCTCCAAGTCCAATTCTGCCAGATACAGGTATCGATCTCTCCCAAGCAGAACTCGGATATATAGTGATAATCACTGCTATTTTTTTATTTTTCGTTGCCGTAAGTTTTTGGTTGAAATCGTCGTTTGTTTAAATTTAATGTTTCTACTTTCCGAATATTCTAGTGCGGGTATTACATATATAAATATGTTCGAAAACTGTGGACATTTTCTGTAAATTGCAGGAAATTCTCGAGGTTTCCTAAAAAGGAATTTCGCAGAGGTAATAACGAAGGTAATTAATAAGTTTAATAATCTGGATGAGGGATTTACAAATGGCAGAATCGATATTTTAACTTTGCCGGCTGCCGCAGTTTATATCACCAGACAGAATTTTTTCTGGACAATCACGGCGTGTGATTGGTCGAACCGCAAATTTGATAATGACTGAGCGCGTGTTGACTCGGATTTGAATGAAATAATTATTGACTGATTTTTAAAAAAAATTTTTAAGGTGATCTGTATACGATTTGCGTCTTGTGCTTTAGAGACTACGTAGATAGAGATTCATTGAGAATTCTGCCATGCTGCCACAGTAAGCCATATTTTTTTATTATATTTTTTTATTTTTTTTTACAATTAATTAATAAAATTTGCAATTTTTTTCAGCTTATCATAACAAATGCATTAGGTATCATTTATTTCGCAACAGTGGTCGCTGCCCAATTTGTTTAGTGTACGTTTTTAACTACATTCCATCACTAGCACCAGATATTCGTCAAGATCTAAACAAATCCAATTTTTATGGAAGCACACTTGTTTACTGATGGTTTTTATTTATTTTTATTCTTTTTTAAAAAAATTGTAACTGTCAATGATATAAAAAGAATTTTTAGAAAAAAATATAAAACTGGATATTATAAATTGCATTGGTGCTATAAATCACCACAAGATGGTATTGAGAGCGATGGGCAAGAGATTTGATTTTATTTGTCACAGCTTATGTACCAACATTTTAAAGGAAAATAATAAAACAATAAAAATTTAAGAGGCTATTGTTATTAAGAAAACACAATAGACATCAACTGATGCATGAAATAACAAATTTAAAAAAAAAAGAAAAAAAAAATGTAGGAAATTAAAAACATACATACCAGATACCTTACTCGCGTATAAGTCGAAGATTTGTGGACCAAATCTAGGCCTATTTTTCCAAATTCGACTTATACGCGGATCAAAGAAACAAACATTTTTTTTTTTAGAATTTTACAAATCACGTCCGTTCAACATACAGGCCACCCCATAGGTTACCTATAGGGTGGCCTGAACGTTGAACGAACGTGATTTATGAATACCGTATATGCTCGCGTATAAAGTCGAGGATTTTTCAACCAAATCCTGGTATTTTTCTTCCAATTCGACTTATACGCGGGTCAATGGTTTTTGACCCGTTTATATCCGGTAACTCAAAATTATCTAACATAATTACAAAATATGTATTTTTGAATTTATAATTACAAAACACTGTACTGTACATAACTCAAATCTCAAACATCAAGGATTAAGGAAAACAACGGTCAACTTCAAGACGGCAATTACGTATGACTGAATAATTGCTATTTAAGAGGAAAAAAAAATACTGTACGTATTTTAAATAAATTTAATTACTAACTTAATACACAGAATAATTTTCGATCATGTGCATTATAAACATTGCTGCGGTGTAAATACACAAAATTGTGGTAAATCCAATGGCAGTGGCAGAAGAAAATGACCAATCGGTAAACAAAATTGCAGATTTCTAATTTCTAATTAATTCATCGACTACCTTAATTTTATTTTTTAAAATACCATATTGTTAAAACATTTTATTTCAGAGCTTTAAATTCAGTTTTCGACGCTTACTACATTTTGTTGGACCAGGATTTTTAGTTAGTATAGCTTATTTGGACCCGGGAAACATCGAAGCTGATTTGCAAAGTGGAAATTCAACACAATACAAAGTATTTGTCATTTTCCATTACTGTTTATTTATTTATAGTTGATAATTTCAGTTATTATGGGTATTGTTTTGGGCTACTGCTCTGGGCTTGCTTACTCAAAGGATAGCGGCGAGAATAGGTGTTGTTACTGGTTATCAAATGTCAGAACTTTGCTATAAAATTTACCCGTTTAAACCTCGTATTCTTTTATGGCTCATGATGGAAATCGCCATTATTGGGTATTGAGTGATGGAAAATAAGTTTTTATGATTATTTCAATTTGAATTAATATTTTAGATCCGATATTCAGGAAGTAATAGGTACTGCAATTGCATTTTATATCATCTCTGCTCAAAAGCAAGTGATTTTTCATATATCCATTATTTTTCTGTTATTATATGAATTATGAACAAATACTATTTGGTTTATGGATGTTGCAGAATTCCCATTTACGGTGGTGTGATCATAACCTTGGCTGATACATTAACTTTTCTGCTATTGGAGAATTATGGTCTTAAACGTCTCGAAATGTTTTTTGCTTTCCTCATTGCTATAATGGCTGGTACATTTGGTTTTCAAGTAGGCCTAAACAGACTTTACATCCAATAACTACCGGTATTAATAAAATACTAATAAATCTTTTTTTATATATATATATATTTCGAAGTATGTGAAAGCGAAACCCGATCAGGTGTCTGTGATAAAAGGAATTGTCATTCCTTATTGCTCAGGATGTCAACCAGACGTTGCTTGGATTCAAGGAATTGGTTTACTCGGAGCTTGCATTATGCCACACAATTTGTATCTTCATTCATCATTGGTCAAAGTAAAATAGATTTTAAAATTTAAAATTTATTTTATGCTAATACTGATTTTCTTTTTGGTTGGATGATTTTCTAGTCTCGTGATATTGACCGGAATTATAAAAGACAGATAAAAGAAGCAAATTTTTATAATTTAGTTGAGACTGGTTTCTCGTTGTTGATTTCTTTCATAATCAATGTATTTGTAATATCAGTGTTTGGAAAGGGTTTATACAACGTACCAAATGACAATGTGGTAAGAATCGTAATAAACTGGAAAGTTGGCTTCACTGTGCTGCATTTGGCGCAACGCAGTGAAGTCTATCATTATTGGTATTTCATTCTTTATTTACAGTACGGTATGTGTGTATCAAGAAATATGACGGACGGAATGGGAGAATTTCCTGCAAGTTAATTCTTTCTGGAATATTTTTTTTTAATTTTTCTAAAATAATTTTTTATTTACAGAATAATAGTGAAATTGTTGATGAAATGAATATTTATAAAGGCGTATGTTAAATAACCCAGGTAACACCGAATGTTGCTGCAACGTTGCTTTCAATGTTTGGAAATAACATTTGCAATGTTGCATCATTGTTCCAAATGAAACTTCTTCTAACATTGCTGCACTGTTTTATTGGCAACTTTGCCACATCGTTAAACAAAGTGACATTCGGAACAATGATGCAACATTAAAAAACAACAGTGCAGCAACATTGCAAATGTTATTTCTAAACAAAAATCTAATCTAAGTTGTATGTTGATCAAATGTTTGTTGCCAACATTGCAACAACATTTGAAGTAACATTGACAAAAATCTAAGTTAATTTTGTTGATCAAATGTTAGTTGCCAACATTGCAGCAACATTGAAGTAACTTTTGACAAAGATCTAAGTTGATTGTTGATCAATGTTTGTTGCCAACATTGCAGCAACATTTTAAGAAACATTGACATATATCAAAAATTCACGTTTGTTTCGATGTTTATTGCCAACGTTGGCTCAACACTGCTGCAGCAGTGACATCAAACTTGACAACAACATTGGAAAATGTCAACATTCATTTCACAGTAGCAACATTGCAGAAATGTTGCGAAAATACCGTAAACATTGACAACATTCAGGTGACATTCGGAACATTCCAGCAACATTCGCGTGTTACCTGGGAAGAAATATTTTCTTAAAAAATCATTTATATTTTTTAAAAAATTCTATAGGGTCTGTACTTAGGCTGCGCTTATGGGAGTGCCGCAAAGTATATTTGGGCAATCGGTATCTTAGCAGCGGGTCAAAGTTCAACAATGACAGGAACCTATTCTGGTCAAGTAATCATGGAGGTAAAATTATCTGAAATTTCAGATATTTAATTTAATGACTAACGAAGATTAGATTAATTTTTTGTTTTTATTTATGTGTATATGTAGGGTTTTTTGAACTTACGCTGGAAAAAATGGAAAAGAGTTTTGTTTACTCGTTGCATGGCGATCATGCCCGCTTTATTCATCGCTTTTTATGGACAAATTCAAGATTTAAGCGGGTTGAACGATGCCATGAACATTTTGATGTCAATCCAGCTCCCATTTGCACTCATTCCTGCTCTAACTTTGACTAATTCGAAATACATCATGGGAGAATTTCGAAATAGCTGGTGAAATTGATTTTTTTTAAAAAAAAAAATCAAATATATGTTACTAAATTTTATTTTATTTTTTTTCAGTGCCAGTAAAATTATTCTTTATCTGCTTTCACTCGCGATTATTGGAGCAAATTTTTATGTTGCCTATGTGTATGTAAAAGACCATTTACCAAATTTTTGGTTGGTGATTGTAATAATAGGCGTGTTATATACAATATTTATTTTGTACCTGGTAACTAATAATCTGTAAATTGGTTTTAAACTTTAATATTTTTTTTTTTTATTAAATGCAGATTCTTTATTTATTTGCTATGGAAGGAAATGATAACAAATTAACTAAAGCAGTGGTATGTACAATATACGACTAACGGCCATTTTGTAATTATTTAATACTTATTTAAATATGAATTTTTATTAAAAGCTGAAAAAACCAGTTGATGGAATAAACGGGGACTTATGGAGTGAAATTCATTCAGGACTGTAAGCCATTATGTTATATATTGGTAAAAATTTAAAATTTTTTTGTCTATTAATACCGTACTTTACATTAAAGGCGAATCAAGCTTCCACACGAAGAAAGAAATTCTGCAAACAGCATTCCAACTGTAATAACGAAGAGGTTTTGAAGATATTCGTATTTTGTGAAATGCAATGAAATTCTTATTCTTTGAATTATTTTTATTTTTATTTTATGCTTGAAATGTTTTTATTAATTTTATGCATTAAAAAATAGAAATAGTTATCACATCGAACATTCTGCTTTAACATCTTCAGGAATGATGGAAGCAGTTAGTTTTTTAAAGTCTGCGAAAGGACATGGGTTTGAACAGCCGTGTAACGTCAGGTCATATGGGTCACGAGTCGTTTCATTTCGATACATGATCTGCAATAAATGTAAGTAGTACTGTATAATTAAAAAAAAAAAAAAAAAAATTTAGTTCTTTTAGATATTAAGTTATTTAATAATTATATTATACTTTTACAAAATTGGCTCCATTGGATTCAAGCAATTCGATCATAACCATGCAACCAAAAGTTGGGATTTGGGGATCAAATAATTGAAGAGCGGCTAACATGGCAGCAACAGTTTCATCATGCTGTAAAAAAAATTTTTTTTTTTTAACAAAAATATACCGTATAAAATTTACAAAGAAGAAATGGGAAGTTTCAATATCGAGATTTATTTCAATCATAATTTCGTCAATTTTTAGTCCCATAGTTACGGTATGTGTAAATAATCTCCTATAACTTACACTTGAATACATGTAAACTCTACGTTGATTAGTAGTGTCGTGAATGTTTGATTCCAATGCCAGATCTCACCTAATTACTTCCATCAGGTGGTTTTACAGTTTGGTTCCGCTTGTCAAAAAAACTTTGATGTTGATTTAAAAATTAAAAATTAAAAATTAAAAATTAAAAATTAAAAATTAAAAATTAAAAATTAAAAATTAAAAATTAAAAATTAAAATTAAAAATTAAAATTAAAATTAAAATTAAAATTAAAATTAAAAATTAAAAATTAAAAATTAAAATTAAATTAAAAATTTAGTTTGGGAGAGTTTTTTTTATTGTGAAAATGTTAGAATTGAGCGCATAGTCTATGTCAAATGCTGTAATTTAGTTACAGTTGATGATTTATGATACGGTATGTTCTAATCAATACTAAATGATGAAAAAAATCAGTAGACATGTGGACAGCACAATGCGACCCCGAAGGAGATTATAAAAACGTGAAATTTGAAACAAAACAACAGATTATTATTAGTTTTACTTCATTACAATTACACAACCCCGTAACATTCAGATTGAATGTCTTTTGGAATAACACTGGCAGTTAAAGTTACAAACTGATCCAAAGGGCAAGGATTTGAACAACCCTTTAATGTCAGTTCGTAAGGAACATGATGTGTATCATTTCGATAAAGAAGATTAACGAAGTACGATCGTTGTTTTTCGACCAATTCCACCACAACCATACTGCAGTAAGGAGGTATTTGTGGATCGAATACTTCGAGAGCTGACAGAAGACAGGTTATAGTGGTATCGTGCTGTTAATAAATAAATGGAAAATATTCATACATATTCAAAATTGAAAACATTTACACACAGCTGAGAAAATGTAGATTTTATGTTGATCAGTTTTATCCGAAATACTCGTCTGCATGTTTTTGACTATTTCGCCAACAAGGGGACCTGGAACATGTTGATTTATTACGAGAAGAAAATCATTTGATAGTGTACGGTATTATACCTCCATATAATCTGCGCAGAGCTAGAGTTTTTACTGGCCAAATCTCATACAGAATTTGGGTATTTTTTAAATCTGCTAAAATGGTTTTGTTTACCCAGTCTGGCAATGTCAGATTGTGAGTTTGCTGCAAAGAAATTTACAATTTATAATATGATTTATTATAACTTGTATTGTTTACTTACTTCAGCCATCAAAGTATCATAAATATCTGAAGCGTTGTTAAAGTGAGTGACGTTCATTCCAGTTTTATCAGTTAGAAATTTATATAAATCCTTATTTTCAAAATTTTATTTATCAACAAGCAGTCATTATATATATCTTAATTCTAAAAATTTATTTTACTTTATATTTCAAATTGATGTCGAGTGTTTCGGGAGATTTCATCAGTTCGTGGTATATTTTATTGTAATTTGGACATTCTTGAGAAATGGCTAAAATCTGTCGAATCAATATTTTTTATGATTTTTATGATAAATGCACATAAAATTATGATAAATAAATACATAGTCGTGTTTTTCTGGCATTGTGTGCACAGGAACTGGTTGCCATTTAAGATTTTTCTTCCAAATTTGTCGTCCTTGCGGTGGCAGAAATCCTGCTAAAGTTGCCGAAGCACTCATCAGAGCTCTGTTAGTGTCCGTACTTTGAACATGAAGTGTTTCAGAATTATATGTATTGTTAATTAACACCCCATATAGTATTCTTAAGTAATCTCCAGTTGAATATGCTTGTTGAATTCCGAGCTAAATTAGAAAATATCATCACGTGACTTTGAAATAACTCAAATTTATTAAACGTGGAGGAATTTGTTTTACTTTAGTTAATTGTCCGAATCCTTCGGGCCAAGCGTTTTTCCATTGATCAGTGGGAAAACTTCTCATTGGAGTTCGATCACCATGTCGAATTAGCTGAAATTGTGTATTGTGAAATTGTAAATTGTGCATCTGCGCCATTAGGAAGTTTTTAGTTTTAATTTTTTTTTTATTTTTTTTATTAACTGACAATAATTTTTTATAAACAAGTTTTAGATATTTTTTTTTAAAAATTAATTAGTAAATATACGTGCTTACGATTTGTACTAGCTGAACTTGAAAATCGTCATCAGCTTTTAGAATTAGCAAGAAATTTACAAATAGTATCGGTACACTTGTACTGATCCTGAAACCAAAACTTGATAACAACAGCATGATGCTCACATTTCACAAATAAACGACAAGTCTCTCATCGTTTTTTCAAGGTTTTCCTCAATGCAGTTACTTCCAGCAGGTGTTGTTACAGAGTTCTCTTGTTGAAAAGGAAGTATTTCAAGAATATTTAATTGTATTGATTGGATAAATGGAATATTATTATAAAATAAAATAAAAAATGAGTTTTTTAAAATGAAGTTTTGTTTTTAATGACATTTATACAGACACGTCAACAAATCACAGTGCTTTCGAAAGCATTGCAATTGTCGAAAATTCGTCGAAAAGAAAATTGATGAGTACAGTAATAAGGGGATTTGCAAAGTTTGAGTGCTGCCCTGCATAGCTTTTTGTGCTGCCCTGCATAGCTTTTTGTGCTGCACTGCATAGCGCAGCTTACCTAAACTCTATCTAACAATTCGTGCACGAAACTCCATTGGTTAATGGCCAATGCATTGTACTGTAGTTTAATTCTCTAATTAAGCCGAGTCGAAAAATCATTGCTTTGTAGTCCAAAAATGTGCGTGCCATTGTTAACAAACAAAAACGCTTTGTAAAATATTTTAAAAAACTATTTAGATTTGGGTTTTTGTATTGTTGCGCACATTTTTTGGCTACGAAACAATGATTTTTCGACTCAGCTCGACTAGAGGATTAAATTAAGATACCACAATATATACTTTCAGTACAATGCAAAAAAGTTCACTTTTCAGTTTCGTGCACGAATTGTTGGATAGAACATTCGAATTTGATGTCTGTAGGAATTACATTAGCAGTTAATTCTTTAAACTTATTATAAAGACTGAAAGACAAGGATTTGAACAGTTGTTTAATGCGAGTTCATAAGGATTGCGAGTTGTATTATTTCGATAGAGTATCTTGACATTGACATAATACATCTCTTTTTCTTCGAGCAATTCTATCATGACCATGCTACAATAAGGAGGCATTTGTGGACCAAACACGTCAAGAATAATTAGAAAAGCGGCAATAATGCTATTGTGCTATTAAAAAAAAAATTAATATATGTTAAAATATTCAAAAGATGGAAACTGAAAACTTACAGATAAAAACATGTAAATTTTATGTTGATCGGTTTTATCGGAGATATTTTTGTTTGCATGTTTATTATAATTTTAGCCACAAGAGGACCTACGTAGCAGAAACAAGTAAACCCTTGAGTAAACATAGAAATCGAACGTACCGCCAGAGAACCTTCGCATAGCATGGGTTTTCGATGCCCAAATCAACTGTAGAATTTGAAGTTTGGCTAAATCTGCTAAAACTGTTTGGTTTACCCAATCTGGCATCGTTAGGTTATGAATTTTCTGCAAAAAAAAATCACGAAAATTTCCAACTTATGTAAAATAGTAAAACTTATACTTGCACAAAGTGTCATAACTCTGTTGACAAGTATTCCTATTTTGCCGGTCACATATTTATAGAAATTCTAAAAAAACCGTAAAGTTTTATTACCGACATCATTTTATCAAATACATCATTGAATTTATCCCGAGTGCTTCCGGTGAGTTCATTTCCTGTTGGAATAATTTAACGTATTTTGTACAATTGGCTTTATTTGATAAATTCTGTAAAATGAAATTTTTCTTTATTTTTTTTTATCTAGTATAAATTATTATAAGGAAAAATGAATACATGGTCGTATTTTATGGGTAATGCGTGCACTGGAATTGGTTGCCAAATTAAATTTCCACGCGGTGGCACATAGGCGCTAGTCAGAGTTCTATCGTAGTCGGAACTTTGGACGTAAAGAGAATTCGAGTAATATGTGTTGTTAAATAATGTCCCATATCGTTGCTCCAAGTATTTTCCCGTTGAAAACTGTTGTTGAATGCCGAGCTAAAACATTTTATAAATATCTCAAATTATATATATACTTTTAATAGTTAGGTGTCCAAATCCATCGGGGCAAACCTTTTTCCACGGATCCAGGGGATAGGTTTCTCATGGTGTCCGGTCGCCATGTCGAATCAACTTTAAATTTTATTTAATTTTTTTCAATTTAAAAAATTAATTTATCTGAAATAATACTGACCAATTGAACTAATTTTAATTGCATTTCATGGGTTCCATGGATCACTAAAATATGTAGAAATATAATAATTCTCATATTATGTCAATGAAAAAATTCTAGGAATTATAAAGTTGTGTTTTCAAAAATTTTCATTCAATATTTCATGTTTTCAGCAATTATGAGTACAGTATAAAATTGGCTAAATAGAAAACTTACAGTATGAATCATTAGTCCTTAATTTCACTTTTTGCTAGTTTTACTACTATTTCTGTGTAACTTTGAACTCAAAACGTTACATCTGCAAAATAATTTACATCAACAGCTGGTGGTGTGGCAACATCACACCAGATCGAATGTTTTAGAGTTAAAAAAACAGATTTAACGCCATTTTTTCTATTGCCCTGCCCCTTGCTGTCCCTGCATGCAGAAATACAGTACAGTGCAGCAAATACAGACTGGTCCGATGTGTTTTGATAGTTTCGCATGTGGCCGGAATGAAAGCCATTTCCCAGATATTCGATAACAATTCTGTGTTTACTGTAAAATTAAACACAAAATGGTTGGTTTTGAGAAGAAAAATAACGAGTTCAAGCACGGACATATTATGGTTCAAGCATGTCAAAGTTGTTGATAGTGTTTTCCTTTATTTTTAAAATGATAACAAAGTGTTTAAAATTTTTATGGAAATGTTATTTAAAGGTTACAGGAAAAAAAAAAAATGATATTTTACTAAACTGTCATTTAGACTTACCATACATTTAGAGTGGCAAAAAATACCATCACATAAAGTCTAGCATCTGAAGTTCAGGTTTGCTGACGTGAAAAACGCGTGAAAAATGAAAAACGCGTGAAAAACAATGAGAATTGGCGTGATGGCACCAGCTACAACATGCATGGTCACTTTTAGCGCAGTATATACCATAATGCATGACGTAGATGATGCCATCGCGACATTTCTTATTGTTTTTCACCCGTTTTTCACGTCAGCAAACCTGAACTTCAGATGCTAAGGACTTTATGTGGTGGTATTTTTGCCACTCTAAATGTGTTATTTAGGGTCTAAATGACAGTTTTCATTTTTCTTTTCTTGTAACATTTAAAAAAAACCCGTTAGACATTCAGATTTAATATCCTTGGGAATGACACCAGCAGTTAAATTAATAAACTGATCAAAAGGACAAGGATTAGAACAGTCCTTTAATGTCAGTTCATAAGGCTCGCGAGTTGTGTCGTTTCGATAGAGAACTTTTACGAAATGCATTTCTTGTCCCTCAAATAATTCCAACATAACCATACTGCAGTAAGGAGGCACTTGTGGATCAAACACGTCAAGTGCCGATAGAAAACTGGCAATGGTATTATCGTGCTGTCAAAAAAGAAAAAAAAATTTCAATTTGATTTAAAATGAAAATGAAAATTGAAAACTTACTGCAGAATACATGTAAATTTTGCGTTCATCAGCTTTAACCCAAATATTTGTTTGCATATGTTTCACCATTTCACCAATAAGGGGACCTAAAACAACACTTTGATTTATATTGTTAAACACAAACAAATATTAATTTTACATTACCTCCACGTAATCTACGCATGTCAAAAGTTTTCACCAACCAAATTAAATGCATAACTAGAAATTTTCTTAATTTTGCTAAAAGTTCTGGAGTTGTCCAATCGGGTAATGTCAACTTGTGAGTTTGCTGCAAAAAAAATTTGATTTATAGTTTTTATTTAATTTAAAATTAGAAAAATTACTTGAACGAATAAGGTATCATAAATTTCCGAAGCTTTGTGGAAATCCTTGATGTATAATTCAGTTTTATCACTCAAATATTTATATAAATCCTTGAATTTTCAATTTTTCATTATCAAAATCACTTTTTTAAATTAGCAAAGTATTTTTTTTACTCCGTATTTCAAACGAATCTCGTAAGCTTCTGGTGATCGCATTTGTTTATTATATAATTTATCGTATTTCGGGCATTCGGAATTTGGCGATAAAATCTATAAGATAATATTTTTTTTTACGCGAGTTAATAATTTTTGAGAGAATTTAAATACATAGTCTTCTTCTTCTGGTAAAGTGTGCACTGGGATTGGCTGCCACATAAGATTTTTGTTCCAAATTTGACTTCCTCGAGGTGGAAGAAATCCAGCAAGATTTGACGAAGCGCTCATTAGAGTCCTATCGGCATTCGTACTTCGAACATAAATAGATTTTGAATTATATGTGTTGTTAATTAATGTCCCATATCGGTGCCTCAAGTATTTTCCAGTTAAAAACTGTTGTTGAATTCCGAGCTAACAAAAAAAACAACAAAAAAAAATTATTTTTAAATATCATAAATTATTATTTTTTAATTCTTTACTTTAGTTAGTTGTCCAAATCCATCGGGCCAAACATTTTTCCACTGATCTGTGGGGAATGTTAGTGTTGGTGACCGGTCACCATGTCGAATCAACTAGAAAAAATTAATAGTTTTTTTAAATTGATCATTTTAAAGTAAGATTATACTGACCAATTGAACAAGTTTTAGTTGTAAATCTGTTTTAACAATCACTAAAATGTGTAAAAATGTAATAATCCATAATTTCCATCGAAAACCAAAATTTGATTGGATAAACATCACTCTACTGTCGTTTGGTAATGTTAAACGAGCAAAAAAATTGGTTTCTAAAAGTGATAAGCAAAAAATACTGATAATTTCAATTTCTCAATATTTCTTCCTATCAAGTTACATGGAATTTAAATTGAGGAATAAAACACAAAACTACCAGAAATATAACATTATTCTCAACAATAATTTTCATTTTTTAAATTCTTATTATGCACTTTACAATAACAATTTTTTTTTTTTAAGTTTTTGTACAGATTCTCCATTGAAAAATATTATCAAAAACTTTCACTACTTGAAAAGAAAATTATACGAAAACATAAAGCGATTTAATTGATTTATCTCGCATTCCACATTCGGATTGAACATCAGCAGGAACCATTGGTGCAATGAGCGTTTTAAACGTGTCAAAAGGACACGGACTTGGACAGTCCTTTAAGGATAATTCATATGGATCACGGGTCGTATCATTTCGATACATAATCTGAAAAAGTAATAAAATATTTAAATTTTTATAATTTTTTATAAAAAATAAAAAAAAAAAAAAAAAAAATTAATTACTTTAACAAAATAATCTCCACTTCCTTCGAGTAATTCAATCATTACAGTACTGCAGTATGGTGGCGTGTGTGGTTCAAAAATATTAAGAGCGGAGAAAATACTGACAATTGTAATATCATGCTAAATAAAATTTAAAAAAAAAATATTTTATAATAATAAATAATTTGAAAATTAATCAAATCGTAACACGTACACTTAAAAACATGTATAGTTTATGTTGATCACTTCGATTATCAACAACTTTTTGCATTGTATTGATTAATTCACCAAGTAATGGACCTATAACATCAATAAAAAATAAATTATTCAGTTATTAGATCAAGCAAATTCATTTACCGCCGCGTAGTCTGCACATCTCACGCGAATTTAACAATAAAGTAAAAAAACTAACAACAATATTTTCTAAATCTGTCGCAATAGTTTCGTTAACCCAGTCTGGCACGGTCAGATTATGAGTTTTCTACAAAAAAGTATAAAAAAGAATTAATAAAATCGATTTTTATGAATAAAAACAAAAATACTTGAACAAAAGTAGCATCAGCAATATCAAAAACTTGTCGTAAGTTCATGTTCGGTTGTCGAGTTTTAACGGCTATAAATTTAAACAAATCCTAAAAAACCAAAAACAAAAAAAACAAAAAAAACAAACTAAATAATTGAAATTTATCATTTCCAGTTAACATACTCGATATTTTCGACCGATTTTAATTGCATCAGATGAGTTCAATAGTCGTTGGTATAATTTTTCAAAAGCAGGACATTCGGAAAAAAAGGATAACATCTAAAACATATTTTTTTTTTTTAAAAATGACAAATGACTTGTTATTAACAATAATGTCAATTTAATTCATATTCCCTACATGATCGGTTTGTAAAGGCACTGTGTGTATTGGTACGGGTTCCCAACAGACTCTTTTTTCCCACATTTCCGCTCCTTCCGGTGGAAAAAATCCAGCAAGGTTAGCTGATGCACTATTCAGGTTTCGATGAAAATTCGTACTGCGTACATACATAACATTGTAATTGTAAGTATCGTTTATCAACTCCTCATATCGATTCCTGAGGTATTGACCGGTGTCGTATTGTTGTCGCATTCCCAACTATTTAAAAAAAATTGAATTTTATCATTTATTTTGAATTTTGAATTTTGAATTTTGAATTTTGAATTTTTTTATTTTTACAGGTGTCAGCTGCCCGAGTCCATCTGGCCACGCATGGCTCCAAGGGTCTGTAGAGTAAGTTTGTATTGGTGACCTGTCGCCATGTCGAATGACCTGTAATTAAAATTTAAAAATAGAAAATAGTTATATTATGGATTATATAACCGAACTGTTATAGTATTTCGCAACATATAAAAGATGTAACAAAATGGGTAGAAAATGATGTAAATCTTACGAGTTGGACTAGTTTTAGTTTCAATTCTTCAGTTTTAACAATCGTTAAAATGTATATGAATGTGATGGTCAATATAAATGTACTACGTGCGAAACTATTTTTGGTGCAACGGAAAGTCGTCGGAAGCAACATTTGCAACACACTTCCGTTGAGCGACATCTTTTGTTTGCATTGGTTGCTGGAGTAACCATTATCTGATTGGTTTATCATTTTTGGCGCTGATATTCTGTATTTATACTTAAAAAATAGCGTCATAATCATGAGATAATTTACAAATTTCTTTACTATTTAGAATTATATCAAAAAAAAAAATAAAAATATATATACAATATAATTGATTTTTTTTTATTTTTATTATTTTTTTTACAATCATCTTAATTAACTAGCAAACAAAAATAGCAGACGATCATAAAACTCCCATTCATTGAAACCGATACCTAACAATTTAGCAAATAGCAGATACCGTTACATCCATCGCCATTGGAAACGCTTTGGGAACGAGATTAAAACATTGTTTCCTGTATTGGATAGTTTTTATTGCCGATCACCGATCCTAATCACGATTTCATTTACCTTGCAGAGCAGTACCTCACACAAATCGATCGAATCGGCTATTAAATAGACGCTCGAAATACATTCACCTCTCCATAAAAAAAAAAATGGAACGTCCCGACTGAACAATCCCATAATCCTTTGCCACGATGCGTCAATGGCGGTCGACCTGGCGCTGGAAACTGAGTCAATGGTAAGGAGTTAAATTTGTCGAACACGGACATCATCGACTGTTATCCGAGCGATTTCACTACTGACCTTGCAAATCACTTTCGGTGAGTCCACACTCTTTATTAAACAATCTATATATAATATAAGCAATGGTTAAACATGTAAAAACACAAGTTGAAACTACTTTTACATTTATTCGAGCAAATTCTACGGGAATTGTCACAAACTTCAAGGGGTTTCATGCAATATCGACGAATTTTTATGATTGATAAGTCAAATATGGTTTTATTATATTTTATTCGCTTTATCTGGTTGGAAATTGCAGTATAGCAGTCGTCACAATATGCCACACAGCAGCGGTATTTTCCTGCAGCTTTCGCGTGTTTTGTATGGGAAATTAAAAAAAAAGTCAAAATCCAAAATATAATAAAAAAAAATTATAATTTTAAATTATTATTATTATTGAAAAATTGAAAAATCTAGAATAAAATAAAAATTTTTTTTTTATATTTTTGATTTTTTTAAAGATTTTTTTTTGATTTTTGATAAAAAATTGTTTATTTTTGATGACTTTTTGATGAAAAATCTTCAAATTCCATATGTATAGGTCAGTCTGCATAATAAACCCACATGTATCGAATTGAGGTGGTTCCAAGGTCAACTTGAAAGCTGCACTTTGCACTTGTCAGTCGAAATAAAAGTTTCCAATTACAATGGAATTCAGATAATAAAAAAATAAATAAATAAATAAATAAATAAATAAATAAATAATAAATAAAAAAAAATAAATAAAAAATAAAAAAAATTATAAATAATAGGCTTAGAATATGCTGATTTGTATATGGCGAATAGACGTGGCGTGCGAGTTGTATAAATATTGATCAATATATACCTCTCGCAAAATGCACCATCACGCGCGTGTTTTAATTGTGTGCATTAACCTTCAGATGAGGACAGTGCTCCACTTATTGTGGATTCTACCGATAACAACTCTTTTTTTCGTGGACCAAAATCAATCTATCTGTAAAATCATCGCGCCGCATGTGTCGAAATTAGCAAACTAGGCCAACTTATGTTTATCAATTTATTTTCGGGTTAGAATTGAATAATCTTCACATTTTGGGTGTCTAGATTTTTTTTGATTTTTTTTTTTTTTTTTTAATTCTGTTGCTATGGGTTCTGTTTGAAACTATTTTTTTTNTTTTTTTTTTTTTGTGTGTTTTGAAAAAATAAATATTGGCGGCCATTTTGGATGAATTTGATGAATTTGAATTTTTTTTTATTTTTTATTTTTTACGTTTTTTATTTCGTCCGTGTGCGTGACACGTGCGGGCGGTTTGGTGGAATCGAAGGGTTCAAGGTTGTCCGCATGTAGCAGCCATTGATGTGGGCCAAGCTGATCAATAACCTGGGCCTTGGTAGAGTTGAACAACTGGCGGGGGATGAGAGAAGCTCGACGTCGGGCTCGTTTTTCGGTTGTTTTTCAGCGATTTTTGAATTTTTTTTTGATTTGTGTTTTGATGTATTGTGTAATGTTTGTTTTTGTTTGGTATTTTGGGTTTTTTAAGGCAAAAAAAAAAAAAAAAAAAAAAAAAAAAAAAAAAAAATAGTAAAAAAAAGAAGTAGATGCGAGATGACATTGCTGCATGGCGAGGCCATCAACCGCATCACATGATGGTAGTAGTAGCTATGTATTGATTTTACGTCGGTATTTTTTTTTTTTTTTTTTCNGTAGTAAACAGAAAATAACCAAGGAAACACGAGATGATAGTTTGTATATGGAGGTTGTGAACCTTTTGGAAGGGAATCAATTTAGAGTTAAATTTTAATAGATTTATCATTGATATTTCATTTTTCACTCAAAATTCAATAAAAATTGAAAAAAAAAGAAAAAAGGTCAATAAAACTGAATATTTTGAATGAAATATTCGAAAACTCACAAAAAAAATTTTTTTATTTTTTTTTATATATCAATTGAATAAATTTGAATACTTTGATTTTGAATGAAAATAATCATAAATTATTGAAATTCATTGAATAAAAACATATTTTTCATCTAAAATCGATGAAAAAAAAAAATAAAATGTTATTTTCCATCGAAATTAACCAATTTCAATTCCCAAGGTCAAAATTTTGCACTTTAAGAAAGTGTGATGATGGGTTATTGAAACCATATAAATTATAGCCATTGAAAAACAGTCATTCACCGACCATGAAAAAAAAAAAATAAAAAAAAAAAAAAAAAAAAATAATATAAAATGTTGTTTTTTCATCTTAGAAAATTGGCGCAGTGCCTAGTCATCTTTTGATATTTACACCAAATTTGTATGTCACTCGCACAATTGAAGGCCAATCCTTAAAAACAAAAAAAAAAAAAAAAAAAAAAATTACGCCATTTTGTAATTAATTCTTCTCTAAACCTTAAACTTAATGGGAAAATGATCGTAAATAGATGCAATCCTATTTTAAAAATCTGCATATTTGTTTTTATCACCAGTAAAATATTTATTCCAGATATAACCCGTCTGTTGAACATGATACTCTTAAGGTGAAAGCACTCTATATACCACATCCTATTAGGCCAAGTTCATACCCTTGAGTTTTTACTACAATCGGATTAGAATTTCACTTTTTAAGACGTCATAATTCGAATCGGGACGGAATTTCGATTAAATTTCGAGTTAAATATTTAGAATGGGAAATTAAAATTTATGATTGATCCGATCCACGTGTCCACTCGTTAAGGTCTCAAAACCTTCCCATGGACGATCGATGCGCCAACCTTGAGCTGTGAAAACAGATCAATCAGGTGGCAACGACATGGCGTGCAACCGCCGCCCACGCAGCCATTCGTAGGCCGCCGCCCTCGCTGTATGGCTTCTCCGCCAAGCCTAACTCGTTCCCGGCGATGTTGCAAGTTGCTCGCTCACGACAGATAACTAATAACCAATCGATTTAGATTTTTCTAGATTAATCTAAATTTTTTTTTTTTTTTAAAAAAAATTAAAGTTTATATTGAGTTATTTTTTTAGGTAAATAAATTATTTTTTGTATTTTTTTTTTTTTGGTTTTTGTTTTTCAATTTTTTTGATTTTTTTTTTTAGTCGATTTCTTTGACGTTGAAAACGTTGCGAGGCGAATTTCGATTAGTCGCGGATGGTACTCGTGACCCACTTTCAGGCCTCCATTGAAGGTGAAGGTGGCGATACCATTGCCAATGTCTCCTTTATTAACCACACGTTTCATGAGATTAAATTTGAGGATTCG
>JH432127.1:405637-422360 GCA_000239455.1 Strigamia maritima
TTTTTTTTTTTTTTTTTAAATATATTTTGTGCGTTGTTTTCTTAAAATGGGAATTTGGGTGCAGGAAATGTTGTGAGGAAGTGTAAAATAAAAATTTCTAATTATGGCTATGGATGAAATTAAATCTGGAGCATCTGACGACACGTAACTTGAAGTATAACCAAGTGACACAATGACTGATGTAATTGAAGCTGTGGCCTTCATGTTTTTTTTTTTTTTAATTATTTTTTATTTTTATTTTTTATGAAAAATTCTTAATTTTTTTTTTTATTATTTTATTATTATCCAATTGTGAAAGGATCCACGTGTTTTGGGTGGGTATCACGAAGTGGGTGTGTCCTTGAATGGATTTATAAGTCGATGTGATGGAAAAAAAATAATTATTATATTGTTATCTCATGGATTTTTCCATAAAATTCGAGTTTTGTTGGAGAAATTTATTTCGACGGAGGTTCTTGAGGTTTCATGCGGCGAAGGGTCGACTTGATGCGGTAGGCGAGGATTGAAATTCCCGTCAAAAATTCAAAACATTAATTTATCACAAAAAAAAAAAAAAAAAAAAAAAAAAATAAAATTTATTTTTCCTTACAGCATATTGACCTTGCAAGTTGTTTTTGTTTATGTGCTGACTTCTGTCTGTCGAACGGAAAATTAAATTGGATTAATACATGACGATGATTCGCGAGATTTAGGTTAATTTGACGGTTTTGAGGCTTTTCTGACCAAATGCATTGTCATCATTGAAAACGTGAGGAGACGTGACTGAAGCAAATTAATCGCTCCGGTTGTCATTGGATACACAATGAAATTAGGTCGTGTTTTGATTGATGAACGCGAGTAAATATTTTTTTGTTTATACGATTAAAGTTATAAAATTAGGTTTTCAGGGTCTGAGAAAGATAAACTCGTTGTTTATTGTGGGTCGATGGAACTGACTGTTAGTAGATAATTGAGAGGTCTATTTTTCCTTTCTATTAAGGTCGAATTACTAAATAACAGCTGATTTAACATTGTTTACTCGTTATTCGATAACGCTTTTTTTTAAATAAAATAATAAATTAAATAAATTTTGGTTTTGTGATAAATTTCAATAATTGTCACTAGCTGTCGTGTCAGTGGTTTTGAGCCGGTTTTGAGTGTCTTGATCATGATTTTAAGAGTGGATTACAACAACTAGCTTAAAGGGTTTATGACATCACATTTTTTTTATTGGTCCATCAGATGACAATAGGTGCATTCAGAAACTAAAACATTTTCATGTTTCAGTCGTTTCCCTCGTTTCGTTTCTTGAAATGTGTCGTCATTTCCGGAAACGTTTAGGTTTTAGTCAAGAAACGTGCGTAGACCAGCGTTTTAGGAAACGTTGCAATTCCAGCGTTTCAGAGACACGAGTTGTGTCTTACAATTGCGCACTCGTCTGCGCAGCATCTAACTCTACTGTTGTAGAGTTAGATCGGCGCCATTTGTTTTAGACGTCACATGACTGCTTCAAGTCATGCGATAGAAGCTAAAACGAAGCTAAAACGTAGCTAAAACTTAGCTAAAATGTGCCTCAGATTTTCACACTCAGAATTATACACAAAATTGAGCATAAAACTAACCACACGCAAAACTCGTTTTTGACGAATTTTAGTTTCTGAATGCACTTAATATGAAAAAGTGAGAGATAAAAGCAAGAATTTGCGCGATTATTACCAGTTTGTGACCCTATGCTTTTAACATGGGGAATACCAACTGTGACGTCAGAAACAGCGCCCTGTCAGCAGCTGCCACCAACACTGTCCTTCACCAAGCTCAAATAAGCTGTTTGGGATATAAAATAATTTTTTAAACTTGTTTCGAAAACTTTAAAAATATATAAAAATTATTTCGGTCATTTTAAGAATTGAAAAACCCACCAAAAAAATTTAACGGGTTTACGATATCAGATATTTGATAGCTGAATAATTTTCCCATCCTAATCAATAAATAAATAAATAAAAATATATATATATATATATATGTATTTATGTATATAGAAATAAGTGAGGTTTGATGAGGTGATTCTCTACACGAGGCATACGCACTTGACTACAAATGATTTGGTGTTGCCCACAACGGCTCGAGAATCTTAATGGGAAGAGGCTCCATTCGGGAGTAGGGTATTTAGGGTAAATCATGCTTAAATTTAAGTTTTATCGTGAACGTTTTGTAAAAGTAAAAAAGATTAAGATCATAATTTATTTTTATTCAATTTTTTTTTTTTTTTTTTTTTATTTGCAGGTGTTTTTGTTGAATAATAAGGAAATTATTCACATCATAATATAAAAACTCAAGGTAACAGAAGGTATTACCAGGTGGGGTACTGGGAAAATATTTGAAAGTTTCAAATCTCATGTTTTTGTTGGCGTTGTAAACATTCTCGTCTCTAAATGTGTTTATTACCACATTAAATCAAATTGATTACACATGATTTTCTTCGTCGAACCTCAAATAAAGATGTTTACAATCTTTTTTTCTTTTTTTTCATTCTTCTGCAAAATCCACAGAAAAACTGAAGAACAAGAAAAAAAAATATCTTTATTTGTTCTTGAAAATACAAGGAACTGGCGTGGACAACGTGTTGCAGCTGCGGGTCAAAGGCCAAGGTCCAATTGAGGACACCGTCTCTCTCTTTCTCTCTCTCTCTCTCTCTCTCCTATTGTCTAAAAATGGAGGAAGTAAAGGGAAATCTTTACTCTCATGAAATTCAACTTTTATTATTTTATTTCCCTCTTTATTCTCTGGTCAAATCTTTTTACCCTTCCTCAATTATCCGGCCTTTGAAGGACCCTTGAATAAAATGAGGCAGCAAATTGATCGTTTGATCTAACAAGCCCCTGCAAATTACCTAATGCTTCAAACCTGTTGAAGTAGGTCAAGTAGTGCAGTGTTGCAGCCTATTTTGAGGCTAACCCGACTACTTCCTCATTGAGGCAACTGTTTTCATGTCATTGGACACATGCCATCTTTGGCAAAGGTTAGTCAGACTCAAGAAGCTTTTTCTTTGTTTTATGATCACTTGTTTGGTCTGCTGCTTGTTGTTAGGTTATATGGTTTTTAGAATTAGTGCGGATTGGGTTTTATAGGGATTAGATGATGCTGGGAATTATGATGAGGAGGCCCACGAGGCAGGAAGAGGTTTGAAGGGCAGTGGTAATTAGGATTGGTTTTGGCTTTTTGGGGTTAAATAACATTGGATGAAAAAATGAATCTAATGCCCTGTTCACACTTAAACCACTTTTGTACAAAACCCACCCATTTTCAGAAAGTCTTGCGTTCACACTTGATCCGATTTTATAGAACTCGGATCAAAATGGCCGACTTATCTACAACTTAAGTTTAAGAAATCTCTTCTATAACCCGACGTCACACCTCTAAAACACGGCTCCTGACCAATCACGTGACTGACCAGTGGCTAAATTTCATTCAAATAAAATGGCGGCCAAGTGGAGCACATGGGCTGAAGAAGGTGAAATAAAATCACTTCGTGATATTTGGTACGATAAAATTCAATGTGATTTAGCTTCAATGAAGCGAAATCGCATTGTTTACGAAACAATTGCCAACCGATTAGCCGCCTTGGGCTATAATAGGACTTTCGGACAAGTTAAATGACTTCTACAAAACTTCTTCGCAAGTGTGAACAGGAAGAAGAAGATGAATTAAAAGTTGTAGAAATTAAGGAAAAGTCTCCCATCTGGATCAATGGAAAAACACATCTTGGTTCTTATTTTGTAGGATTTCAGTGATTTTATGAAGAAATCTTAAGTAATGGCCAATTGAATGGTGGGATGTCAGGTTATTGTTTTATTGGTTGCTGCAGAATCGCAGCAAAATGGCAAAAAAGCAAATTTGCAATAGTTTTGTTTGGAATTTATATTCTTTAAGAAATAGATTAATTTTTTTGCTTATGCTATCATAGTAAGACCTCAGGAAATAATATCTAATTGAAAACACTGGTCAATAAATGTGAAGAATTTTTTTTATTATAACAATACTCTTTTATGATGTCTTAACTAACCTTCAAAGACATTAAAAAAAAACAAAACAATTTTCAAATGTCAAAAGCAATGGGTGGTGCATTCTAGTTTTGATTGGCCAACAAGTTCATGGTCATCATTGTGTGCATTTTCAATGCTCGAACATTTCTGCTTTTGTTGGTTTAATTATTGCGCAATAATACTTTATACTGGTATAGTCAAAACTCGGAAAAATTTCCATAATTTGTTATTTTGGTCTGCATTTTACAGTTGTTGGGTCTACAAATAAAAATAACAAAAGGTGGAGGTTGTGCTTTAAACTTTAGGATTATCATTCTGTGTATGTGTCATGAACCTGTGACTAAATACAAATGATCAGATATAATGAAATATTAATTTTTGATTTGAATACATGAATTTTTCTGATGACTTGTTTGGGATGTTTTATCTTTTTATGGTGCTTTGTAGGTTAGTATAACTAGGCTAGCTGGTGAATAAATGAAGAAAAAATTGTTATTTTAGGCCTTATGTTATTTGAGGTATTGTTGTAGATGAACTTGAGGTTGAATTTCATTCTTCCTCTTTTCTTTTTCTTCTATTTTTTTTTTTTTAGTCTATATTAAAGGACATTAAACTAAGAAACATCAATATTTAAGTACTGAATTAAATTCTACATGGGGAAAGAAAAAAAAAAATTTAGTCTAACTTTTTTTTTTTTTTTTAATTTTGGAAGATCATGTTTTATTCCATGAAAACTTTCCTTTACATTTTTTCTTTTTTTGAATCACTTTTTAATAGCTTTAATAAGAAGGGAAGTTTGCATGGCCAGTTGTGCAGATCCACTAACTGGACATACTCATGGGGTCAAGATATTGCTACATATCATTCTTTTTTATGAACATGATGCAATTAACAATGCAATTAAATTGTTGAAAACTTTTTCTGTTTTTTTTTTTTAATATGTTCTCAAGTTTTTCAATAAAAACGATTTTTCCATTGATGGAAATCATCATTTTCCCATTGAAATCATTTTTTCAGTGTTGGAAACCGAAAGAAAACAACATTCTTGGAATTTTCCAAGATTTATTTAATGAAATTTTTTGAAAATTATAATTTTTTTTTCTCAAAAATAATCAAATATCAAAAAAAAAAAAAATTCATTTCTCTTTGAAAAAAACGCATTCCGAAATTGAGAAATCAGAGTTTTTCGACGTATTTAATTAACCCTTGATCAAACATTGAATATTTCCAGAATCTCAAATTTCATGAGCTCTTTTCGGTCGTTGCCATCACACAGACTTGTAAACCAATGCCTTCTCCCATTTCAACTGTCGTCTCGTCTTACAGCCTTGCATCTGCTTGCCCCTGATGATGTAATGGGTCGTGTCGACTCGCCCATCGTAGGCATCGCAGCATTCTTGTCTATTGTATGGAAAATAAAGAGGCGGTGTCAAAGGCTTAGGGGATGAGAGAGCCACCTCTTACCCAAATGAGGAAGTGATAATTACATAGTTTTTAGTGTGGAATGTTTTAGTGAATATTTTGTCTGAAAGAAAAGTGTTGAGAATTTGAGTTATGGAAATCATGTAACCTGTTTACTGGAAGCTAATTGCGTTTGAGACTTGGGGAATATGTGGGAGTAATGCAGCTGCTTATGTGTCAATTCGAATTTGGATTATATTAAAGGGAAAAGTATTTCTGCCAATCAGAATTTATTTGTGTTTTGGTGATATTTCTCAATAGGGTTTCAGATTGTTGACACTGCTGACATTTTTTACAATCATATAAAATTCTAAATATTTAAGGAATTTTTGGAGAAAGTTTGAATTAACAACAATGAATTCTTCACAATTGCAAATGATAGGTATTAAACATTAGTGAGGATGTGACGATGTGTCTCATCATTTGCTGCAAAGAGCAGTTTGGGCCAGGTACTGAATCTGAGATTAGGATACATCGGGAGCTGATCAAAAGAGAGAATTTTGTTTATCTGCGCAAGCAACTGCACTGTAAAACTAGATAGGTAAAGTTAAGACACTTTAAGAACCTAATACTGGTTCCATTTAATAGTCGTTTGGGTCAGTCTAAAAATCAAGGTGACTATTTTTGATTTTGACGGACTGCAGTACGAAATTGGCAGTTCTAAATATAATACAACAAATTGATCAAACTGCTGCTAATGAATTGACAGAAAAATGCTAAAATCCTTTTCTGTCTATTCTGTCTATTTAGAACTGCCAATTTCGTACTGCAGTGACTCAAAAATAGTCATCTTGATTTTAGGCTCACCAAACGATTTAAATGGAATCAAAGTTTAGGTTCTTAAAAAGTCTTAACTTAAGCTATTAAAAATGTTTAAATCAAAATTTAGACACAAAGATTTGCAGTGTACAAAGGCCACACTGCAAATCTAGGTGTCTAAATTTTGTTTTAGGCACTTTTAATGGCTTAAGTGAAGACACTTTAAGAATTTGGTTCTATTTAATAGTCGTTTAGTGAGCCTAAAATTAAGGTGACTATTTTTGAGTCACTGCAGTAAGAAATTGGCTGTTCTAAATAGACAGAACAAAAATTCATGAGTTTTAGCAGTTTTCTGTCAATTCATTAGCAGCAGTTTGCTTAATTTTTTGGTATTATATTCATAACTGCCAATTTCGTTCTGCAGTGATTCAAAAATAGTCACCTTGATTTTTAGGCTCACCCAAACAACTATTAAATGGAACCACTATTAGGTTCTTAAAGTGTCTTAACATTAGTTATCTAGATTTACAGTGCATGTACACGCCATAATCTGACAAAAAAGAATCTGACATAAGTTGATTGAGAGAGAATATCGGCCAGAGTTTAGTTAAATTTTATATTGGGATTGTCTGGTAGGTGGATCAACCTCAGCTTAGATTTCTCATGCTTAGTTCCCACTTGGCAGAAATTCCGGCAGAAAATTTTGAGTGCAGAAAAGTATGTGGACTGAAAAGTGGGCAAAAAAATGCAGAAAAGTAGAATTTAAAAATGGATGCCAGCTAAGGAAGGCAATTTATAAACACTGCTGCTTTCTACACTCAAAATTTTCTGCAGCAGAAAATTTTCTGCCGGAGTTTCTGCCAAGTGGGAACTAAGCATTATTTGCCAGACAAGTACCTGTATACACTGCAAATCTAGGTGTCTAAATTTTGTTTTAGGCACTTTATAATAGCTTAAGTTAAGACACTTTATGCTTGGTTTCCACTTGGCAGAAATTCTGACAAACAATTTTCTACTGCAGAAAATTTTGAGTAAAAGTATGTTTTTCTGTCGTTGGTTCCCACATGTGGATTGAAAAATGGAAAAAAAGTGCATAAAAGTAGAATTTAAAAATGGATGCCAGCTTAAAGCTCATTCACAATGGACGCAAGCGCGTTCACAATGAGCCAAAATTTTGCTTGCAAACTGTACGCACGTCGGTTGCATGTGGTTGCATGCGTAGTTTGCATGCAAAAGCTATACTTCAATAATTTGATGTATTGCGAGCTTTTTCGTACGTGAAATGTGACTTATGATGCATAACCAATCAAAACGATTCTCTTATGATTTCTCCCAGCCAATCACAGCCTTCGAATCACTTGTTGAGCCATTTTGCATCAGTAGGTGCGACGACGTCATTCTAGTGACTGAGCATGGTCAGTGGACTTAAATGTGATTAAGTTCAGAACTATGTTCACAATGATGTAAACAACTTTCGTACAAAAAAAAGAAATTGCATGCAACAATTGACTCGTTGCATGAAAGCTACACATGCATTGTGAACCAGACTAATGCTGGGCGCAGACATGCAGCGATTCGCGTCGCATTCGAATAGCGGATGGCTCTGCGCATCCGCAGAAAACATCATTTCTGTCGCGCGATCAGAGAATGTACTTTTGAAAAAAGTACAGCCACTGTGTACTTTTTCACAGGCGATGCAAATCGCATCCAATGGGATGCGAGTATTGCATCACATGTTCTAATTGCTCCATTTTGTTTGTTTTTTTAAACAATTGTTCCAAAATAATTGTCATAGGATTAAATATTTTTGGAACAATTTGTTCGCGCCAAGTCTGCTGCAGCAGAGGCGATTCACTGTTGCGAATCACGGGGCAAAAACGCTAGGCGATGCGAATCGCTGCATGTCTGCGCCCAGCATTAAGGAAGGCAATTTGTAAACACTGCTGGTTTCTACACTCAAAATTTTCTGTCAGAATTTTCTCCAAGTGGGAATCAAGCATCAAGAACCTAAACACTGGTTCCATTTAATAGTCGTTTGGGAGCCTAAAAATCAAGGTGACTATTTTTGAGTATGAAATTGGCAGTTCTATAAATATAAGACAAAGAATTAATTGAACTGCTGCTAATGAATAGACAGAAAACTGTCCAAAATCCATAGATGTATGGATATATAGCAGTTTTCTGTCTATTCATTATAGCAGCAGTTTGATCAATTCTTTGTCTTATATTTAGAACTCTTGAGTGACTCAAAAATAGTCGCCTTGATTTTTAGGCTCACCCAAACAACTATTAAATGGAACCAGTGTTAGGTTCTTAAAGTGTCTTAACTTAAGCTGTTTAGTTTTACAGTGTACTCAGTGGTCGAATCGGGTGAGAATAATACTGTAACTTGTGGTTTTTGAAGTTTAGAGCTATTTCTTTATGCTATGTATGTATACATAAGAATCATGAGGGAGTTGCTGCAAAGTGTTGAATTTGCTTCCTGTTTTTCAAACCAGGCTGTGATATTGATTTTTTGTGAACCTTTGGGTTTTAAATTGTTTATTTGTCACTTTGTGATTGTTATTGCACATAAAACGAAAAGTTTATATTATTGCTTTTCAAATATGTGACTGGTCTTAGAGGCTTAGTTATGACAGGCTTGTTATAAAGCATGTTGTTAGGGTGGGAAGCAGGTGGATATATTTGTAAATCCTGTTTGTGTTGGATAGATGTTGCTATACTTGCTAAGCCTCTAAGTTAGGCTTTAGGCTTAAGTGTTATTTTTGAATCTGATCAGTAATGTGGACAATACCATTAATTTTCTTCTTGGAAGTTATGTAGCACACTAGCACAATAGTTAATAAAAGAAATCCTTAATAACAGCTGTTGGGAAAATTAAGACATTTTGTCTACCTGGTATTAAAACTTTTGCAGCGAGCTGGACATTTACTGTAACATTTCATACACTCATAACTGAAATGCAAAACAGAAGCAGGATTTCAAGAGAAGGAGAATAAGAAGGATTTACTGTTGGGTAATAAAAAGGTTAATTAATAATGTCAACTGCAATGCAATAGTGTGCTGTGTTACATCATCTGGATTTAATGGTTAATGTGTCTGGTTTTTGAGCATTTAGCTAATTAGGCCTAGTATATTCATGTTGAGGAAAGTGAATGAGAATTAAATTATTAATGAAATTAATGCATATTGGAGGAAGTTGTGGCCCCAGAAAAGATGTCAGTGGCTTTGCTTGTGGTTAGCATGAATTTAAGACAATCTCTCTATCATGAATATCAAATGAGGAACAAAAGAATTATAAGTTTTGAACGAGAGAAGATTTTTTATATTCATAAAATAGCTACCGAAGTGAAGCCATGATGAATATTGAACGAGTGTCAAATGACCTCTACTGTCCTTAAGTTTAAGTTTAAACAAATTCTCTTGGAATTTATTTCTAGAGGACTTGTTGACTTTTTGTCAGTTCAAGTTAAAAAATTGAAATTCAGGAAACTTTGATGCAACCACTGGGAATAAATTGTCCATTGGTAAGGAGTCAAGTATGAAGACAATTTGAAGACATTAAGTTTTTTTTGTTGAATTTATTGTTTGGTTTTACAGAAGCCATGATGGTAATAAAAAGGTCCATCTTTTGTACTGGTAAAGTAGTTGCACACTTGAAGGTTAATTGATAGCAAACATCATCAGATTTCCATTTATTACTTTTTGTATGTCAGTGAGAAGCCATCAAAAGAAGCTTGTTACCATATGTCAGGGTTATGGTGAATTGTGTACTTGCATGCTGCTGTCTTCCTTGAATTGCATTCATATGAATTTAGGACTTCTATTCTTTGTTTGATCTTTGTGACTATATCTTATGTAGGAATCATAAGAATCATACTTGGAGATGGCAATTTAACATTCTGGAAAGTCGGTTAAGGTTTCAGTTATTAGAATGAAATTCGAAAACAACTTGTTTTTCACTGATTCTTTTCCTCCTTTTATTTATTGTTGTTTGAGGAAAAGTTAGCTAGCTGCATTGTGAGCAGGTACAATGAATTTTCAAATACAACGCGGGTGTTGTATCTGGGGTATTCTATTTTCTACAAAAACTATACAAAAGTAGTTACGGTAACGGTATTAAGGTATATAAGCATGTAAGCCATTAATTCAACTGCTTGGAACATTGAATAAAAATTAAGATTTAGTTAATAAATTCTATTCCATCTTGGCTAATATATTCCATGAGAATCCAGCTAGAAAATAGGTAAAAAAATTGTGAAAAAAATAATGACAAATCATTTTGACGGATATCAGCAAACATTAAGGCTGACGTAGGTGCGTGTTCTGTGGCCACGATGTACACATGATTTGTCTGCAACTCTTGCTTATTTTTAAGCTGATATCTCATGGAATTGTTAGGATGTTGTTAAATGACGTCCCCACAAGTTTTATTTGCTAAAACCTTAGTTTGGAGTTAAGAAACATCTTGCTCGATCTATTGTTTCTAAGATGGCTGCCACTGGAATCTGGTACTCCGAAAAATAAACGATCGCTGAGGTCTGTTTATAGTATAGAACTTTAAGCAAGAATTTAAACCAGATTTCCGTTTTATACACAGACAGAAATGGTACTTAAATTCTGCTTTAAACTCTGTGAATAAAACAATGCATGGTAAATTTTTAAAATTGTCAAGTTTTTCTAAGATTTATCTACTATTTTTATTTTCTTTTCTGGGCGGGTTAGATGTTATGGGTTGAACCAGGAAATGTCACACATTTGACTGTATACCCATGGTCTGAACCCTCCTAGTTGTGTCCTCTTGTTTTTTAAAGAAATATTTTGTTTGGCCTCTTCTCTTTAGCCCTCCTCTTGGCCTTGTCTAAGTGTCAGTAGGATGATTTATCAATATATTTTGATGATGCTGGCAGGGACATTAGTTGCTGTTTTTGGCTTTTATTTGCCATTAGAGTTGAAATTTATTTGTAAATACATATTTATTAATTGCATGGATTGAAGTTTAATGTATTTATTTATTTATTTATTTATTTATTTATTTATTTTATTTTTACTTTTTTCAGGTCAGATGAGGAATGTTATAGCAGTTAGGTGCTAATGGATTTTCAGCAATGTGTAAGTAATTTTTGATTTTAATTTTAATTCAAGGCACTTTGTTTGTCTAGAAAATCTGTTGTCAAACTGTAGCTGGGTTTTCGTTGAATTTCTCAGTTTCGATGCAAATGCAAGGTTGGGTCTTTAAAAATTTGTCCTATAGAACGCTCTTTACTTGGCCCGCTACCCTATGGATAGACAGGCATATATTAAGTACAAATACTGATGTACATAAATGATTTTTAGTATAGCTGACGGAACAGAACAGATACTTTATGGTTATTGAACATAACATAACGTAACTTATGAAAATTTAATTTAAGTTAAGGAAAGTAACGGTATGGTTTTGTTCACACTGTTTGTAGACAGTAAGTGTAAACCGACCAATCACGCAATCTCTCATTCCATCTCGTTTTCATGCGAGAAGCAGCTGTGTTCTCATTGGTTGCCGTAATTTCTTAAGTTACGTTACTTCCTACTTCAAAATCAATTTGGAAGTAAAAACTTAAGTATACGTTTATGATTTTAAAACCACAATGCATTGCACAACTATCTGTTATGTTACGAAGTGGTGTGAACACCAATGTGAATTAACCATTACAGTGTCAGAACCAAGTTGGTTTTTGGTTCTTATCTCGTATATCTATCTACAAGTTGGCAGGAGGTTCCTAACTCATTGTCACTGATTAGTAACTTTTGATATAACAATTTATGACTGTAAAAATCTCAGCCCCTGCAATTAGAAATAAGCAAATTTAATTTATTTTGCACAATTTTTCTGCCTTAAGACGAATCTATAAGAAATTTATATCAAGGTGAAAAATCTAGGCCTACATGAAAGAAATAAATGGTGGTCATTTTCAAAGGTTTATGACTTGGGAAGACAAACAATCGGGCTCTAAGGAATCTGTGGCTAGAAACATGGGTTTTTAACTGGTGGAACAAGCTACGGAGTATTTGATTGGGACGTTGTCACGTTGCTGATTGGTTATAATTTTTGTGTTTCGAATTTTAACGTGAAGTTTTATATACAGGGTGTTCCAAAAGTTTCTTACCTATTTTAAACATGAATTAAAAAAAACTAACAACTGTAGGAATTTGAAATTTAAATCAGTGATTCATCAACTCAAAAAGATTTTTCTAGCAAAATTTCAGATTTATTCCAACAATAACTAAAAAGTTACAACAGAAAAACTGAAAGTTTCTATTGTTAGATTTTTATTAAACAAAAAAAACATGAGACAAGAAGCAATAAACAATAAATAATGTTACTCAATAAACTTCAACCTGCTCACCATTAGCTCTAAGCATATCCAATTGATATTCAATTTCTCTCCAAGTTTGATGCAGCATGTCAACAGCATTGTCATACCAAATTCTTTTTGTTGTGGTCAATCAGTTGGTAACAGTTCTTGGACCATTTGTAATTTGTAGGCATGATAATTAAGTTTCTTGTGAATGATACGATGTAGATTGGAAAGTGGAATGTTAAGCTGAAGTGAATCACGTCTTAGTGATGTTCTAGGACTACGCTGAAACTTCTGACTAACTTCCTCAATATGCTCATCACTTGTACGTGGTCGCCCACTTCTCTTTCTGTGTTTCATACGTGTTTCATACTGCCTGTTTCCAAAAACCATTGTCGAATAGTCTGTTTACATGGAGGCTGTCTCGCATATTGTTGCCTGTAATTTCGTTGAACCATAGTAACTGATTTTGTCTCAGAAAATCATAAAACACATTGCACCATCTCCTGCATTGTCGCCATCTTTGTTCTACAAAAATCTAACAATAGAAAAAATCTAACAAGAAACCAATGCATTCCTATGAGCGACTTTAACGTTCAGTTTTTCTGTTGTAACTTTTTAGTTATTGTTGGAATAAATCTGAAATTTTGCTACAAAAATCTTTTTGAGTTGATGAATCACTGATTTAAATTTCAAATTCCTACAGTTGTTAGTTTTTTTTTAATCACGTTTAAAATAGGTAAGGGACTTTTGGAACACCCTGTATATAAAAAATAAAAAAATTAAAAAATAATTAAAAAATTGCTCATGTTTAGTTTTTGATTTTTTTCTCTGAAATTTTGTTCTCATTTTGCTCATTAATTTTAATTAACTGTAATAATAATGCACAATTAATTTCTTAATAATTTCTAATTATTTTTATACTCTCGATTATTAGAGTTCATTAACATTAATTTAAATTTAGTGTTGACTGCATGAATTGGCGTTGATTTACGCATGGTTTATTGCGAGATTCATAATTATAATTATTTGGAAATAATTGATTTTTTAATATTAAAAAACTAGCAAGATTTTAATGTTAATTTATTCGGTAATTTGTGGTAATTTAATGAAAAATATAATTAAAAAAATGAGAAAATGTCGTGCAGAAATTACTGAAAATTATAGTTTGAGGTAAAAAGGTGGAGAAGGGTGGCGAAGAGGTGGAAGAAGAAGAAGGGAAAAAAACGACATTTTTCCAAGTTGTTCTTTTATCGCCAGTTCGAGAGCAACGCCCGTCCAGGTCAGCCTGTAGCCGCCAGGTAAACTACTGCCCATCACTTGGCTCTTGCAACATGAGTTGGAGTTTTTGGGGAGAGTGGAGGGAGGGTAATTGCGTAATAAAGACGTGAGGAATGTTCCTGGAGTTTTTTTTTAATTTTTTTTAATTTTTTTTTTTTTGTTTTTTGGTTGAGGATTGGTGATAATGGTGTAATTTTCATTGTTTTGCTGCTGCGGCTGGTGAATATTACTTTTTTTTTAAAGAAAATTTTACAGATTTGTGTTGGAAAATTTCTCATTTTTATAATTTAATGTTTTAAACTTAGACAGGTTGTTATTTAATCTGAATTCTGAATGGCTCCTGCTGGGAAATGGGAAATTGCAAAAAAATAAAATAAATCATTGGAAAGATTTTTTTTTTTTCCATTTTCTATTTCCCATTTATTTATTTATTATTTATTTATTTTTTTTTTCCAAAATGAATTATTTTCTAATTTATTTTTTTCATCAATAATAAATTTTTCTATTTTCCATTTATTTATTTATTATTTATTTATTTTTTTTTTTCCAAAATGAATTATTTTCTAATTTATTTTTTTCATCAATAATAAATTTTTCTATGAAGTTTTGAGCAGGAAATCAAATTGTAAGCATTATATCAAATCAGGGACAAATCAATGCAAATACATGAAATAATCATTAAAATTAATATAAATCACTGGCAATCATTGCAAATTGAATCCAATGCACTATTTTCATGAATGTCAACATTATAATTTCATTTTCTTTTTATTTTTATAATATTTATTTTTATTTTTTTATTATTATTATTTTTGTGAGTTATAAAAATTCTTTTCCCACACTTTGAAGTGGGAAGTTGAAAATAGTATAAAAAAGTTTTTTATGGTGCCGATTTGGCAATTTAGTAGCTTATTTTCTAGGTTTATAGAAACATGCTGTGAGCTTTTGACACCGAGGTCGCAGTCTGGATCGTGGTGTAGGTGTTTTTGGCACCCCGTGGGGAATTGCATTGTGTGGCGCTTCGGCCTTGTCCTTAGTTGGATTGTCGCTGATATTTCTGGGGGAGTTGAACACTTGAAGTCCGCTTACGATGAAGCGCTTGATTATAAAGCTCTTGATGCACGTTCACTTTACTCCGAGTGTGAATTTTAGCAATTACAGAGCGCTCGGAGAGTTGTATAGTTCACTAAACAGTTGTTTATGGCGCACGTGAGACTTTGAAATCGTGATCTCGGGAACGAGTGAAGTATGAGTTGCTGTTAAACTATTTTTTTTTTTTTTTTTTTTTTTTTAGTTTTATTTTTATAACAAATATAAGAAAAGTCAGATAGTCTTACACTAAGTCAATGTCTTCATTAATAAAAAAGTATCCTCAATTTGTGAAGAAATTGCTTCTGATTGACCAATTATATCCACTTTTTTTGAGCACAAACAGCAATCAAAGCTGTTATTTTTGGATGTTAGTTGTATGAATGAATGGATTTAGGTCTTAGATTGTAATTGTCCTTGTCATTTGATCCAGAAGGCGCCAAGACGTTTTCTATTTCATAGATGATTGTTGTTGCCTAGTAACTTAGAAAGAATACGAAGAAATCATCAGAGTAGCGAGAATTGGAAAAATTGCATTAGTCTGTGTTGTTGGCTGTATTGTACGTCAGAGATTATGTCATTACTTTATTTTTAATAAACACTTGTTTAGTCAATCATTAGACTGATCAGTCATTCATTCATTCATTCCCGATAATGCAAGTCTGTTCAATCGATGTAGGCTTTCTGCATTGCAGCTTATATTTGTATTATATCGACAGATGCGGAATTTCAAGGCGAATCGAATGGCGTGCGGTAGTGAAAATTCGTCGAGGTGTTGTCGAGTTATCGTCGAAAAACCGCTATTAGACAGTTCGTACGAGACCGAAAACGAGATTTAAAAAAACGAAATTTTCAAAAAAATCTCGTTTATTAAATCTCGTTAATAAAATGTCGTATCGGTGTTTGCGATTGGTCACGAAACACATTACATACGACATTTAAATCGGCAGCAGTAATTTTTAGGAAAACAAGACATCTTACACAAATTAAGCCTAAGTATTGGGCTTGTGGTTTGTGCAAGGTGTTTGACTGATTAAAAAACAAAACTAACCTGAGATAATGTAATCGACACAACTTTGTCAAAATTACAGCCAAAGCGGAGGGAAAATGGCGGCAGAATTTCACGACAATTGTTGTGATTGTAGGCAGTGCTCATGCGCAAGTGAAGTTGTATACACGACAATTTGAAACGAGATTTTTCAAAAATCTCGTCCGAGAGTGTTGGAGCGAAAATTGAAATCACGAGATTTTTAATAAAATCTCGTAATAATACAAGTCTCGTTATAATAAAAATCTCGTACGAGAAATCGCAATATTGTATAAATTGTAATGATTCAATCATTGCAATGTGTGGTGTGGTAGTGCTATTACAACGGGGTTTGGCTGTGCAGTTGATATACTGATGTCATCAGGCAACAACGGCACACTGTCATGACAAAACAATGAACCAAACCTCTTTGTACTGAGTGGACTAATCTCGCAAAGCGCAGCGAGCGAGATTAGTGATACTGACACGGGATTAATAAATACAACCAAACGCGTTTGATGGTTCACAAGGGCGACTGAAAAAGAACCGTCATTTTTGACAGGTTACCGCTAGTTGTTTATAAAATTAAAAAAATGTGGCCAATTGTTTCATATTTTCACTATAGGTGAATTATTTTTTTACGTAGCATAGCCATGGCTCAGAATGTCTACATCGGTTAACGTAGACTGTACCAAGTTAAATCAATTCGTGCTGCCTGGGAAGTACAGAGATATCCTATCTTGGAA
>JH432127.1:430733-447469 GCA_000239455.1 Strigamia maritima
TTTATTTATTATTTTTTTTATATTTTATTTTTCAACTTTTCGGATCATTGCTTGTGGGACTGTCCTAGTTTTAGTTTCAACTAGCAGGAACTTGGCCTGAATGAAGTTTGGATGGATTCATTATATATCAAAATGATACAATGGGTATATCTGGGAGGTCGCAACCTGACCAACTCCACCTACTTTATTTATTTATTTTCTTTTCTTCAAAATAAATTGCATTTTTTGTTGAATTTCTTTAGAAAATGAAAAGAAAAAAAAAATTCAATTTTTGTATGGAATTTTGTTCTAAACGACTCCATATTGGTTTTTATTTAAAAAAAAATACAAAACATCAACACGAAATATTACATAATTCTGCTCCGCAATACAACAAAAGGCGAAAAATCTGCATAAAATAATCATAAATATAAATAATTACATATATACTCGTATTCTAACGGGCGCGGCGATCACAGACGAAGCCAGAAGCAGATAATGAGATTTTCTGACGTATTAATTGAGTTTAATAGCTAATTAATAGCATAATTCAGAGTTAAAACGTGACCTCTCTTATGTATATTCCATCACAAGTGCCCCATTGATGGCTTAATCGTATAGGACTGTTTTTTTGGCCCTTGCCCAACCATTTCTGCATGAATGAAAAGGGCAGTGAGTCATTAGAAATGATACTTTTTTCTTTTTTTTTTTTTCTTTTTCCGTAATTGCTAAATTGAGTTTAGTGCGTTTATAATTCACTATTGGACTAAATTGATTTGTGGGAAATGAATTAAAGTTTAGCTTAGGATGGGAAGCATAATACCGAGTGTTTGCACGTATTAAGGTCAGGATTCAAGAGACTGATTATGTTGGCCTTGTCAAGGAAAAAAAAACCTGTTTTCTATTCCCATCATAATATGCACCTGAGTGGAAAACTTGACACCAATGTCAATGTTAACATTTTTTGAATCCTAAATTGGAAGGTTAAAAAAAAAAAAATGTTGTGATTTCAATTTGCGAGTCTATAACATGCACTTAGAGGGGAATCAAATGTCATTTTTAATTAAATGTTTGTTTTTCTCCAATTAAAGGAAATATGGGTAGTTAAAGATCAAGTACGGAGTTTTTGAAATTTTCTTGCCGCGGCACGTCGATGTACGCCCGCATGAAAAAACAACAATCGTACGTCGTGATAATCGTAAACAAAAATCGCCCTAATGGGGGAGATTTGGATGATAAAATTCATTTTTTAAGTGCATTGTCACTTTGTCCATGTCAATTTAGACGGATGTCTTGTCACTGGAAGAGGATATTTTTGTATTTCATATTTATAGGTTTTCGGCACTTGGCAGCCATATTAGATCTATTTTAAAAAGCTTTCATTATGTAAGTGATATTTTGACTTTTTTTTTATTTTTTTATTTTGTTTAACGTAAGCTTAAATTTAAGTGAAGTGATGTGAATTGGGTTTGGACGTCGACTTTGACCTCAACACTCGTCTGGTTCTCTTGTTTGTGTCTACTAATGCAACCGATTATTTTTAGAAATTGGATGCATCTTTTTATAGATATTTTGGGCGTTTTTTTATTTTTTTTATTCGCGGAACATTTTTCCTCGTATTTAATTTCTTTTTTTTTTTTTTTTTTTTTTTTGTCTAGTACTCTCCTCTTTTCCTCAATCCAAACAAACAAAATGTGGTAACATGGTTCAACTGTTACAAAATAATATTTCGACCTGTTTTGAAGGTTGTGCCGAAAAGTTAATGAGGTATTAATGACTTTGTGCGTTTACATGGATATTTCTCTTTGAGTGACAATTTGTAGATTGCATTTCCTGTTTGTTAGTGGCGTTTTTATTGGTTTTTATATATATATATATATATTTTTTTTTTTATGAGTTTGAGTTTTATGATTAATTATTCTCTACAAATACACTGACCTATTCGACATAAGCTTAGGTCCAAGGTTAATGGTATAGAGACATGTTGGAAACAAGTGATAACAGTTCGTTAGTCCTTGTGCTTCTTATATAATTAAGTTGGAAACACATGTGATTGCAGCAAATGGTTGAAATTCCATATTTTTTAATTTTTTTTTTTTTTTTTTTTTTTTTTTTTTTTTTTTTTTTTTTTTGTGTTTTTTGTTAATGACCAAGTCTAATGACCGCAATAAACCTCACCTGTTGCACTGGTAAGTAAAAGAAGACGTTTTTTTTTAAAAAAAAAAATAAAATTATTTAACTAATTTTAATAAATTTGTGACAATGAGGTAATTTGAATTAAAAGTCATTTTTTTGGCTTAATAATGCAATTTTAATTGTTGAAACAATGTTTTTGGTTTAATAATGCAATTTTAAGGTTAAAAAAACTGGGTTTTTGGGCTTAATAATGCAATTTTAAGGCTTAAAAAGAGAGTTTTTGGCTTAAAATCGGCATTTTAAGACTTAAAAAGTGATATGTAGGCTTATTATAAGGGAAATTATGAGTTTATTAAGCTTTGTAATCAATTTTTAAGCATTTAACTATCATTCTCAAGCCTAGAAATCAGTTAATTATCTTAAAAAGGTACTTTTTAGGACTACTTTTTTTCCTTTTTTTTTTTTTTCAAGTTTAGGCTTAATTTCATTGTATTTTTTGAGGTCATTAATCTTAAATTAATTTAAATTTTGGTTAAAAAAAAACATCTAAAAATAGATATGCAATTGGCTCAATTTATTAGAATAAAAGGAATTTTTTTTATGCTTAGGGGAAGGGAAAAAAAAAAAAAACAACTTTTATGTATATTTCAAGTGGGTTTCAGTCTCCTTTTTAAGTCAAAGGCTCCGCTGCATACTGAAATGAAACCCTTTTGGCAAGTGAAGGTTAGTTGAAGGTTATTTATTCTCTTCTCTCTGTCTTGCACTTAGCTTGGAACTCGCCTCCTTAATTTTGACGTGAAGGTCATTCAGCAAATGTAAGCTGAATTTTTATCAAATATTTTTAGATTCTTTGCCTTTTTTTTTCTCTCTCTTTCTGCATTCAGGGATGAGGTTAATAATGAAGTCTAGTCAGTTGGTTCGATGCAGCAGGAGTTCGGCTGCCTTCACGTACAACGCGCTGAACTGCGCACTCGAAATGAATTGAATCTTAATGCCATTGACATTTTTTCCCGAGATGATTTGAAGGTGGTGCAAATTGAAATGAACTTGTTTGTGCGTCAATTAAAGGCGACTTGATGTGTTTGCTCAATTAATTTGACATTGGTTTTTGAACTTAAACTTGTCCTGGATCAGCAATAAAGTCTTCAACCTTTTCTTGCCAGCCTTGGCACTGTTGATGTTTGTTTAACATTTTTCTTTCACTTGTTGATGCCTGTGTAATTACTTTCTCTCGCTCTTTCTCTTATTCTTCGTGCTTGGCTTTTCTTTGTACAAGAGCCAAATATAATATACAGTATTGCAGTTTGTGATGATGTGTATAAATTTAGATAATCGCTTATAACGAACTGTCTGATAATCCCCAATGGTATATTTTACATGCTAAACTCGTCGATTATAGCGAAAACCCTTGTTACAGTATATCGAAGTTTTTCTTTTTCTTTTTTTTTGGGGGTTTTGAAAGTATATATTGTGGTATCTTATTTTAATCCTCTAGTCGAGCTGAGTCGAAAAATCATTTTGGACTACAAAGTAATGATTTTTTGACTCAGCTTGACTAGGAGGATTAAAATAAGATTCCGCAATACAGTGAACCCTTTCTAGACGGGCCAGCCCTGTACACGGGACACATATTCTTGGACCCGAATCGCTTCAATAATTTTTAATGCTAAATGCACCTTGTACATGGGCCGCCTCTGTATACGGGACATGGACACTAGATCTCAGTCCCGTATATGCAAATACCGGCCCTCTAGACGGGCCACGATCCACTGATTGGTGAAAAAAATCATTACTTTTACACTTTTTTCATTATTATTTTTTTTGTGTTGAAAAAATTAATGAAAAAAGTGAAAAAGTAATGATTTTTGCGGGTGCCGATCTGAAGGCGGGACACGAGCCAAGTGCCCCGCCTACAGGACGTCACCCACAAAAATCATTACTTTTTCACTTTTTTCATTAAATTTTTATTTTTTTTGGAAAAAATTCTGTAGACGGGACACTTGGCTCGTGTCCCGTCTACAGGATGTCACCCACAAGGCCGGACACTCTGTAGTCGGGACGCTTTTTTCCGGACCCGACATTGTCCCGTCTAGAGAGGGTTCACTGTATATACTTTTAGCACAATGCATAGCCTTTTAACCAATGGGAGTTTCGTGCACGAATTGTTAAATAGTATGTATCTTTAGCAGGACTATCTTTCCAATACAGTTGTTGATCAATCGACGTTAAAGTTACGACATCACAGTTTTTATTGGTCCATTGGATCAAGCATCGTTTAAACTCTTAAATAATTTTTCAGTGATCTTTTTGAAAAATATTCAAGGGTTAAAACTAAGTGTTGAAGTTGTGGAAACGAGAAGACGACAATATGAAAAAGTGTGAGATAAAAGCGAAACCAATATCAGTTGTGACGTAAACCCTTATATATTTAACCTGGGGAATATTAACTCTTAACTGTGAGGTCAGAAACAGTGCTCTGCCAGCAGCGGCCAACAATGTTCCTCACCAAGCTCAAATAAGCAGTTCGGGATACAAAATAATTTTTTTAAATGTGTTCCAAAAACTTTAATAAATAAATGAAAATTATTTAGGCCATTTTAAGGGACGGCGAAAATTATTCAGCTATAAAATATCTGATGTCGTAAACTCTTTAAGCAATGTGTCTGCAAATTGACTTGTTGGTAAATTGGATTTGGACACATAAGAGGATTACGTTTAAGAGATCTGATGAACACAAAAGGTATGTTCAATTTGTGAAAAGTTAAGTAGAAGACTTCAGTTTTGAATGTGCCACATTGGACACAATTGATGTGTGGTTGGACGTTTAAGTAGCAGGAAATTTTACAGTAGTAAATTTGTTGATTGAATGTTTATATGGTCTTTGTTGAGAGAAAATTGTTAGCGAAGTTCCACCTGTTGATCAAATTATGAAACGTGTTTACGCTTGCTCATTCGGACATTCATACTGGAATTAAGTGATGCAATGGGACTTGCATCATTAATGAGTTTTAAGGGAAGATTTGGCCGAAGAGTCAAAGAGCAGGCAACATCCCATGCATGCTAACAAAGGATTTTTCATTTTTTCACAAGTTGCTTTTAATAAGTGGTTCCAATGACTGAAATATGAAGTAATTCCAAAACAATAGTTTAGTGAGATCATCTTATTAGACTACTTTATATGGATGGTCATGTTGGCTTAATTGTGTAACAGCTGTCCTATTTACTTTTGAATAATGTAAATGTATGAAATGTAAATGTAATGTTCACAGTGGTGGTTGGAAACTGTCAAATAACTTAGCTTCTTCTTTTGTTTGTTGTTTTCCACAAATAAACTTAGTTTTTTTTTGTTTTTTTGCAATTGTTTTTATTTGTCAGTTGTTTCTACTATGTCAACTTTGTCTTGTTTGTCTCCATTTTCTCCATTTGTTCTTGGCCTAACTTCAGTTCACATATTGACTTTTTTCTCTCATATATGATAATGTTTAAATTACATTTTCTTTCCTATAGAATAGTATGCCACTCCCCTTTCCCTTTAAGATGGTTTTGCCTTCTCCTTTTCTTTTACAACATTTGTTCAGGACTAAAGGATTTCCTTTTCCCAACATTGTGTACAATAGAAACATTCCAATTCCATGCATTGATGATGATTACATTTTTTTTCTGTAGAGTTTAGCTTTGATGTTGTAGCAGGGGTTATAATCCTATCCCTGGGACAGAAAGTGAGAAAGGGGAAACACTTTTTCCTTATACACCCCCTTCTTTTAAGAGTAGGGTTGTGATTTTGAATGTAAAATAGGACTATTTATAAAACCCTTTTGTGGAAATCACAGCAAGCCCAAAAGCTGATCTTGTTGTAATATAAATTTTTAATGGCTTAACCATGTACCAGAATAGCTAATACAACATTAGCTATTATGATCCAAATATTGGGGTCTAGACTAAATTATTCATGGACCATGGTAAATGCTGAGGAAGAAAATCTGAACAAAAATTCATAAATAAAATAATTTGGAAAATAGGATTGGAAAGGCCCAGAGATACAAGATTATCAGTACTTACCATTATCAATATGTCAAAAATTTGTGGTACTCTTGTTGATAAATGCAAAATGACAGCTCCTTAACTGTCAAGTAGCCTAACTGACAAATCTATAGAGATTATTGAAAGTTTTAGAAGATTTTTCTCTACTGAAGTCTCTATTGGATTGGACAAAGGTCATTGAGGTGTCACTGGAACAAATGGCATAGGGGGCATTTCTAAGAGGAAACAGGACTTAACAGGGGGTACCACATACCCCATGCTGGTGCTCAAAAAACTACCCATTCCATTCTGACCATACAATACCAATAATCATTAACTGCATAACAGTTTTCCTCCAACAACAGACAACAATAACACACTTGGGCATTATTAAAATTTATAGCAGTAATAAATTGCACTTTTTTCCTTCATTATTTACATTTCATACATGGAATACAAATGAAAAGACATAATAATGTTACAAAACATTCTCTTTACATTTACAATTTACATGTATTAAAAAATGCTGTTATGTTGTTTGAATTTTCAATTCCAATAGAAGAAGAAGGGAAAAAAAGAGTTGGGTTAGGAGGAATAATAATTTTTGTGTGTTAAAAAATGATGCGAGATGTTATAGGTTATTAACGCGACGTGTTTTGTATGTTAATTGAGTGTTTAGAACAAGAGTAATGGTGCAAGAGCATTGAAATTGAGGCCAAGGCTGTGTCTATTGTGCAGTTGCCTTCTTTGCAAGAGTTGTTTGCATGTGTTGCCGAGTTTACGAAGGAAGTAGCGATTGGTTGAGGTGAAGGTCTGTTGCAGTGAGAAGAGCCATAGCTGGGCGGCCTTTACACGTGGAAAGTAGAAGGTCGATAGGGAAAGAGCCAACGTTCCTTGTACAAAAAGTGGGCAGTACCCTGATGAATAAGTGCTATTATTTTTTATTTTTATTTTTATTTTTTTTTTTTTTTTAATATATATATTTTTTTTCTTCTTTATCTGCTTTGTTTCACATTCTTTGTAATTTTTATATATTTTTTATTTTTTGTTTATTTGTTAAAGGTCATTGGATTTTCTTTTTTTTCTTTTTTCTATCACCAGATGGGATGGGAGGGTTTTGATTAAGGATTGTTTTGTAGTTGTTTAGTTTGTATGGTTTCCTTTAATAAACAATTGTTGCGTTTAAAAAATTTCACAACTTTTGGGCCCTTTGGGCCCTAATTTGTTGATTATTTTGATTTCTGCAGGGTGGATGCTGTTTTTTTGTGACATAATTAACATTTAACGTATAACGTGATGCAATGACATTCCGAAATTACCTAAAATACCATTTTTAAATACTGTATGGGTCTCTGGGCTGATATTACTCAAGGGCCCTCGACATCTTTATTTGGTAAACACAAAATTACATCACCAATTTAATAAACACGCCTGGGGTCCCCAAATTTAAACCTAATTAACGGTTTTTTTGGTTTTTTTTGATGGTTTGGGCCTCTGGACAACCTGAGCCTTGGGGTGCAGCCCAATTAGCTCACGTGGAGATCCAAGAAGGGGGCAAAAAAAAGGGGAAATATTTGGCCTAACAAAGAAATCGAAGTTTATAACCGTTTATGGACTTGAACTTTGATTAAAAAATGAAAATGTGTAGGTATGTGTATAGGTAGACATGTAAAAAGATGTAAATTTTATGCTTTGGAATGCGATTGAGGGTTGGAAGAATGTTATCCTTGAAGTTGAACTCATCAGGCAATTTCTGCCAGCAACCCTTTCATTAAAGATGGCGGCTATTGCCATGGCAACTTCAGTGCAAGGACAGAGCTGACTTATTACTTGAAGTGAATAATATTATATTTAAAAAAAAAATAAATAAATAATAATAATAATTAAATAAAAATAAAATTTTCAAATTTAACACGAGTTTCTATGGGATTTTAGGCTTAATAATATTTTTCCCCTTTGGGGACTTGTTTATCTACTCCTTCTGTCTGAGTGATTTAAAATGTTGTCTGCACAAGGGCTGAACACTCCTTTTTACAGCACAATCCACCGACACACACACTCAATCATCTTGGCAGTGGAATCACGCGAGCACGAATGCCAGCTGGTGACGAGCTCGGGAAATTTTGATTAATTCGTGTTTTCGCCAGTGACTTTGACTCGATCGGTTGCCGCGGCAACAGAGTTGAATGTCACAAAAATGCGAAGTCTTTTTTTTTCCACTCATTATTTAAGAATGCAACAAACTAAACACCTGTCAAGGCTGTGACAGTTGATGATGGCTCGAGTTAAGGCCGCACTCGCCCTTCGTTTCAACCGTTCACCAATTTGGGGAACTGCGCAGGCGTGAAGTGTTTCTCAAGCGTCATAATAAAAGAAGGCTGAGTAGATGGATTTTGAGTGAAAGGCGAGAAATTATTGAGATAATAATGTGCATTAAAAACCTTGACCACAAGCAACCTTGTAAATTTGAGTTCAAGTGCGCATGTGCGTGGGCGGTGTATGGTAAATGTGGTTAGGAGTTGGGACGTGGGGTTGCAGTCTGATTGGTGTATTTTTAAATTAGTTATGCACTCGTTTTAATGAGTTAATGGTGGCGGCGACAGAGTTGAAAGGAAAAGTTTTTTTATTTAGTTTTATTAAGTTTGAAGGTTTTTTATTTACCACCGACTGCGAGTGGTCAGAGTGTTGGTCTACTTATTGATTAGTGTTTTTTGTATCATAATAAGTGAAGTGTATTTTTGTTTGGGTTTTATCAGGTGGGACCACCAAAGTTGTTTTTGCTTCGTTTATTTATAGCGTAGGGCAGTTGTTTGCATTTTTGCATGGGGGAGAATGAATATTCAAGTTTTTGATTTAAAGGCTTTACGACATCATATTTTTTTATTGGTTCATTAGATCAAACATCGTTTAAAACCTTTAAATAATTTTTTTAGAGATTTTTTTGAAAAGTATTTTCGCGTTTAAGACCCAATGTTGAAGTTGGGAAAACGAGCAGACGACAATATGAAAAAGTGAGACCAAATCGAGAATTTGCGCGATTGTTACCAGTTGGGACGTAAATCTTACGTGGGGAATACCAACTGTGACGTCAGAGACAGCACTCTGTCAGCAGCGGCCAACAATGTCCTTCGCCAAGCTCAAATAAGCTGTTCGAGACACAAAATAATTTTTTTAAACGTGTTCCGAAAACTTTAAAAAATAAATAAATTTAGGTCCTTTCAAGGGCTGCCGAAAATTATTCAGCTATAAAATATCTGATGTCGTAAATCCTTTAATGAAATGTGGCATTTTCGGGTTTTTTTTTTTTTTTTTTTTTTTTTTTGGGGGGGGGGGTAGAGGCCTTAAATGAATATTTAAATTTTATTTGGTAAAACAAAGTGAAGCTTCTGAAAATGTGGGTTGAGTTTCAGGACAAAACTTGTGGTGAAAGGGGGAAATAAATTTAAATGAGACATCGTGAGAATATACGAGATTAAGGCGAGATAATGTCGATTGTTACGGTTTGAAGATTTTCGGAAATAAAATGTTTGTATTCTCATACGTTTTGAATTGGATCCAACAGATACAAATGAGTGTTGACGTCATGCGTAACCTCGTTATTGTTGCGGCCATTGTCGTTTCTAAGAAAAAGAATATTCAGAAACACGTTTCACGTTGTGTAAGTTTGAAATTGGTATAAAAATATCAACTTTTTCTCTCTTTTTTTAAAATTTTTTTTTTATTAAATATTTTAAAAAGTTGAATAGAATTTCATTCAAGAATAGTTTTTGTTCGCACGAGTGAATACTGAATATACTTTTATTGAGCAATTTGATCAATGTGAATTGATTGGATTGGCAAATTTCTCAATTTAAATTTTTATTTTTTTTTTTTCAAGGAAGGGTAACTGAACTGTGTATCATTCATTATATTCCTTTCTATCGTTAGTAATTCACTTTTTCCTTCCATTTAAAACAATAGAAATGGTAGTGATGCAAAGCAAGCCAGTCTTTGAACTTGACCCACTGGACCTTTTATTTTTACTACGGATAATAAATTAATAAATAAATAACTATTATCCTTCATTTTAATTAAAACAAAAAAAAAAAAAAAATAATTAACATGGGGGGGGGGGGTGTCCTTAAACATGTAAACTAATGGCAAAGTCAGTTCTTGACTTCAGAACAGGTGTCTCGAGTTGAAGTGACTTTTGATAGATAGATAGAATTGAGTTTATAGACGCAAGCGGAGACTTGGGCCATACACGTCTTTAATCTGACATATTAAATCTGACCAATATAAATCTGAGATAAACAAACACATTTGACAATTGATAAACACTACATTCGTACATTCCATTTCAAAATAGAATGCAGTCTTACATTATCAAAGAATTGGTCAAAAACAAGTGACTTTTGAAGCATGATTTCAAGACGTTTTTGTCACTTCCGTCTTCGGTCCAAGTCCTCTAGTCAATGGGACATCAATTAAACTAAACCAAATCCACAGACCTAAATTTACATTTTAACGCTGAAATCAGCCGATAGGAGCACCCGAGTTGGGCACAAAAAAAAAATTAACATTTTGAAAAATTTACATATTTATTTATTTGAACAAAAAGAGGCTTAAATGAATTAATTAATGAATAAAAAAAGAAGTTTGCGTTTGTTGCGTAAAAATGTAGAGTAGGGTCTAAAAAGTGGTTCGAGAGAGGCGACGGCGGCAGACCGGTCTAGTCTGACGGGGGCGACTAACTATGAACGCAGGTTGCTTTTTTAAGGTCTCTTTTCTTTGCCATTGGCTCCAGAAACAGGGTTGGTTGGATTTTTGTGCTTCTAAAGAACACTTGGAGGAAGAAAGAGAGTCCATTCTTGTATGCAAGGGGTTCGTGGAGAGGCGCAGTCGAAGGTTTGCAACTCATGTGCAACAGGGTAGTTTTCAGTTTGACTCGAGCAGGTGCTGACTCAGCTCCCATCCCACTGTCAACCTTTCCCTATTGGTGCGAGGAAGGGAAGGGTTGGGTTGATTGAGGTCATCAACCGAATCTGACGATGACAGTGAGGGAGGGTGACTTTTCGCTTTGCGCTGACCTTGATTTCAAATGACACGTCGCGTTCGAGGTAAGTGAAGGCGAAACTACGAGTGGAGTCTGGTGAGCGATCGGAGAAACTCGTTTAATTTTGATTTTATTAAATTTACAATTTTTTCGCGATGGAAAATGGAGTTTTTTTACGTTTTTAACCGTGTTTGCCATCTGTTGGCATTTTTCTATATCGTACCTGGTTTTTAATTGGTTATTATCGCATCCGGAGAGGAAGGTAAAAGTTTTTTTTTTTTTTTTTTTTATCGTTTTTTTACATTCTTGTGTGTCTGCACGTGATGCGTCGTCTGATAACAGGTGGTTTTTATATGCTGGGTTTTATGTAAATTAAATATTGAGTTTGGGAAATATTTTTTTTATTTATTGTTTATGAAGTTTTATAATGGATGGAAATGGTGGAATTAAGTGATTGGTTTAGGACGAGGGCGGGGGGGGGGATTTTGATTTTGTATGGGCGAATGCACTCGGTTTGTGTTTGTTATTCACGGCCTACCTTTCGGTTCGTAACAGGCCTGAATTTGCAAAGAAATTTTTGTTTCGTGTCAGTTTTGAGTTACATAAGCAGTCAATGTCGGCAGCTTCCCTTTTGCCTTATTAGAACTGATGGGCATCTGTTGATGAACTTGGATTAGGAACTGTTTCCTGTCTTCATGGATATCTTCTTTTTTTTTCTTTTTTTCTTTTTTTTTTTTTTATATATATGGTCTCATGGCTGAGAGTTTTGTATTATTAAATTTTAATAATTATAATGGAAATGAACAGGAAAAAAATTTAGTTTAAAAAAATATATAAAAATGGGATGATTTTTAGGTTTTTGTGTTTTGTCGGGGATTCGTTGGGATTTTATGCGGCGGAAGGTGATGTAACTGCGGCCAAAGTGATTTGAAATCCCCGTCAAAAGAAAAATTCTATAAATTTCGAGGTTTTGCGATTCTCTCGTGCTCAGCTTCGACTTTAATCATTATTTTTATTCAATACCGTATATAATTGCCCGCAGACATGTTACATCACGTGACAATCCTTGATAATGGGTTGAATTCTGAAGGTCAAAGTTGATTTTTTTTTTCTTTTTTTTTTTTTTTTGTCGTCAGATGGCGATATGAAGATAAATAAATATTTAAAAAAATGAAAAAATAAAAAAAAAAATATGAAGTTGCAAGTTGTTATCCTTGAAATGATGTTTTTTCCCCTCCTTTCCTGCGGTTTGAACCAATTGTAGACATGATTTTGATTAAACGTTTTTTGAGCAAAGGGTGTTTTAAAACCGCACCCTGATATTTTTTAATTTTTTTTAAAATCATAATAAAGGGTTAACGGCATCTTATTCTATTGTTTTACTCGGTAATTAATTTTTTTTTTTTTTTTTTGCTATTTGTGATGCAAGAAGTGTCTTTTATTTTTTTTCTAAATTCGTTGTTGCAAGTGGTTTCTTTCTGGGAATTTGAAGTTGTCTATTTTTAAAATTAATGGGTCCGAGGGTGCAATGGATGTTGGGAGTTTAAAAGAAAGCGAAATGAATAGAAGGAGGAAAAAAAAAATTGAAATTTTGCTTGAGTGACCCCTTTGAAACCACTTTCTCTTTTTGCCCTTCAAAAGACTGATCGTTCACACAGTTACCTTGACTTGCAAACAGGTTTTTAGGAGGTTTGGGAATGTTTTTTTTATTTTTTATGTGGTGATAGTCTCCAAGATGGCGGACTAGTGCAATTTAAAAAAATAATTTTTTTTTAGAATGGTCAAATTTGTAAAAATATAATTTGGCATAAATTTCAACCTAAAATTTGCATTTTTACTTCAGTTTTTCTTTTGTTGTACTTTAAAAATTGGATTTTACTCAGGTTTTTCCTTATTTTCACCCGAAAATTTGCATTTTACCCCAGTTTTTTCTTTATTTTATCCTAAAATTTGCATTTTTTCTCAGTTTTTCCTTCATTTTCACCCTAAAATTTATTTTACCCCAGTTTTTCCTTCATTGTAGTCTAAAATTTGCATTTTGCTCAAGTTTTTCCTTCATTTTCATCCGAAAATTTGCATTTCACTCAGGTTTTTCCTTCATTTTCACCGAAAATGTGCGTTTTACTCCAGTTTTTCCTTCATTTCACCATAAATTGAATGAAAAAAATGGGGCTAAATACAAATTTCACCGTTTAAAACTTATGTAAATAAACAAAAAAAAATTCAAATTGAAAAAAAAATTAAAAAAGTGTTTTTTTTATCCGCGCTGACCAAGAAATTAAATTGGTCTTGCGAAACTAAAGACACGAACTTGTTTTGTTGCTGAATGAGTCTTTTCTTTTCTTTTATTATTATTTTTTTTTTTATAGTCATGAGTTAGTTTGACCTATTTCGGGACGTAGTGATGAGCAGTTGTCGTTGCTTCTTTGATTGAAACGCGTCCGGAGTAATTTTTAGACGCAAGAGGGGGTTGGGACGCGAGTTAACACCCCTTTTTTTTTTTGTTGTTTTTTTTAAGAAAAATTCCTTTACTTCTAAGCCCCCTTACTTTAATTGAAAGAGGAAGACAAATGGGTTAATAAATTGAATTAGTATTGTTTAGGGTATACAGGAGTTTTATGAGGGATTGGATCACGCCCACTTGTCCCTCTCGTGACCCCGTTTGACTTTGTCAAGATCGTTATTGTCATTAGAGTTGCATCGCGTTCCCACACACACACGAACTTGGCTATTTCCCCCTTCTTTTGCCAGTTGGAGTTCAATTTTGGACAAAAAAAAGTGGAAAAAACCAAAATGGCGGACGGAAAAAATATTTCGTGTTGAAAAAACATTATTATTCCTCTGTTTTAGATTAAATTTCAACTTTAAGTTTTTTAATGAAATATTTTTTCCAATCGCGACATTGAAGGATCGGGGTCTATTAATGATGTTAACAAGTTGGTTAATAATTTAACAGTTTTTCTCATCGTATATTAATGTTAAAACACGGTTTTGGCTGCATATCAAAATGCCATTAATAAATTAAAAGATCATGTATTTTCTTTTTAAAGTCCAAAGGGGTTGAAAAATTGATTTTTTTTTTCTCATCGTGCGCATGCGCGTGGGTGGACGTTATTTTGATATATCGTGACAAGATAAATTTAAATTTTTTTTAAAAAAAATATTTGCATTTTATTAAAAAAATTTTTTGAGTTTGGTTTTTGCTGTTTATATTAATCTAATAATTTGTGTATACCCTATTTCCGGCCGGAGTTAATTGATATCATTTCCGGTGTTATTTTGATTACTTTTATTTTTAGGGTTATGAATTTGAACAAAAAAAATTTTTTTTTTTTTTTGTTTTATTCCCATCGTTAAGTAAATGATGAGAGGTTTATATTATATATTTTTTTTAAAAAAAAAGCCATTTCTTTTTTTTTTTTTTTTTTTTTTTTTGTTATTTATTTTTTTAATTAATATAATTTTTTAATTTTTTTGTTTTGGGGGCCGGAAGTGGACTAATTAAAGTTAATTTCAAGGTCGAGATATGAAATGGAATAATTTTCTCAAGTCGGATTTGCTATTTTTTTTATATTATATTTTTTTTTTTTTTTTTTTGGAATTATAATGTCTGTAGAATTGGAAATTCGTGCTGCTATAAATTGTGCAACAAACAGCAGGAAAAGATGAAATAGGTGATTCAGTTTCCTTTTCTTTTTTTTTGTTTTTTTGTTGTTTTTTCCAATGTCTGATGCTGTTTGGGCGTTTACATTTCGTTGCACCTGTCGTCGTTGTTTTGCCGTTTTTTTTTTTTTTAACATAATCCTTCAGTGTAAAGTTGGGTGTAATGTAAATTTTTACTTATCAAATACAACCACCGTTTAAATGTTTACGTAACATACATTATTTACAAAACGTATTCGGTTTGATGACTTGGCCTCGTTCTCCTGTTGACTGTTGAAATTATTGCTTCGGTTAGAATAGAATTAAATTAATATTTCAGTGTCCTCGAGATTAATGTTGCAGTAGTTTGTGGGATTGTAATCAGCAATTAGAATAAAACATCGTTTAGTGGTGAAATGTTACAATAAACATGAAAATTGAATTTTTTAGAAGGAAAATTGCATTTTTAGAAGGAAAATTGCATTTTTAGAAGGAAAATTGCATTTTTAGAAGGAAAATTGCATTTTTAGAAGGAAAATTGCATTTTTAGAAGGAAAATTGCATTTTTAGAAGGAAAATTGCATTTTTAAGAGGAAAATGAAAATTGCATTTTTAGGAGGAAAATGAAAATTGCATTTTTAGAAGGAAAATTGCATTTTTAGAAGGAAAATTGAGATTTTAGGCAGCAAAATTGAGAATTTAGGCAGGAAAATTGATATTTTAGGCAGGAAAACCGACTTTTTAGGTAGAAAAATAGTTTTTTTAGACAGAAAAAAAGATTTTTTAAGCAGAAAAAGACAATTTAGACAAAAAATAAACTTTTTAAGCAAAAAAAGACTTTTTATGCCGGAAAAAATACTTTTTTGTGCGGAAAAATAGACATTTTCTATGCAAAAATCTATAATTTTTGTTGATTTAAAATGTCACTTTTTAAGTTTTTACCACTAGTGGCGCTGACATTCTCTTAAAAAAAATCATTATTTGACTAAAATCAATTTATTCTTTCTATTTGCAGATCTTTTTAAATTTCTTTTTCTCCGATTAACCACCAACGATTTTCAACAGGACTTGTTCGGGCCATGAATGAATGAAGCTATTTGGGTGAGCTGCATGCGAGATCGATCACCATGCCCAACTACCAGCCACTGCCCTTAACTTAAAAGAAAAAAAGAAAAAAAAAAAAAAAAAAAAAAATTAAAAAACAATAACAACACCAAGATCCGATCACCATCAACAAACAATTCATACACCATCGCGGAGTTGCAGCAGCGATGTTGCAACTGCATCAAATCCATCCTAATCACGGAACACTGCTCGCCAACAACACCCTCATCACAATCCTCGTTGCCATTTCACCCACAAGGAGGTGATAATCGAGGATTAACGAATCTCAAAGGAATTTTTTTTATTATTTCTTTTTTTCTTCTTAATAATACTTGGAACTTTGAAAGAAAAGAAAGAGAAAAGAGAAAAAGTGTGAAATCTTGAATAAAAAATATAGAATAGAAACAAACTGATTGAATGGATTGCGAGATCATGGCCAGCCATTTAATGGGTTTCTCGCGACTTCAAAGTGGTGGCAAAGATAGCGGGGTGGCCGCCACACCCATCGTGAAAACGGAACCGACGTCGCAACGGAGTCCGTGTGTGAGCACCATGGACTACTCGCCGCCTGGCAGCAAGAGACCTCGCACGTCCGATGATCTGACCTTATCTTCGCCGACAGCTGCCATGGCCATCGACTCAGGGTCGCCCATGAGTGGACATCATTTTGTGGGCGCGGGGTTTTCACCTATGTCCACCACAAGCGACCCATATAGCCCTATTGGTAAGTACTTTTAGATTTATTTTACGTTTTGGGGCATTTTTTTTGGGCAGTTTTTCTGTTTTTTATTCATTTTTGTCGGTTTTTTTTTTTTTTTTT
>JH432129.1:3551-24879 GCA_000239455.1 Strigamia maritima
TTTTATTTATTTATTTTTTTTTTTTTTAGAAATTGATGTCTCCACCATCTTCTGGTTTGAGGCGTCCGGCTTTTGCATCACTAATGGCACCCCATAAGTCAAAGATAAAATCATCGGTAAAACCAAATGCTTCTAAATCTGATCCGTCAATAGCTTGTGCAAACTCGTGAGTGTTTGACTTGTTATGTGCCAATTCCCAGATTTGCATCGCTGTAAAAACAAAATATTTCGTATAACAAACATTTCATATTGCAGAATGTATTTTCTCAGCATTAATTACCCAATTCAACGTCATTAATTCCCATAAAAGACTCTAGTAGACTGTTGATCTTCTCAGTAGCTGTTTCAACAACACTATCAGGCTGCAAGAAAGAATAGAAAACACTGTAAAGCGAGTTTTAGAAGTAAAATACAATCAACAACAATCTTTAATAAAATAATAACCTATTTTTATTACTACAGAATGGGGCAATCAACACAAGAATTTTTTTCTGAAGTAACCATTTATTGACATACTTTAATCATCATTTGAAACACGAACAATGAAGAAAAAGTCTAGATAAGTTACAATAACATTAAAATTAGCATAGCAGTAGTCAAAGATTATGATCTTGTCGACTTTTTGGTCTAATTTTAACTCAATAAGACTATTTTAGGCACAAAGTTACTTACTGCTTCTTGCAGAGTTGGGGGCCCCGTTGATCTCAATCTGAGAGTTTCTTGCCACTACCAAAATTTGCTTTTTTCTTTGGATCCGTTCGTGGACCAATGTTAGCTATATGAAGAAAAAGAAAATCGTATTTGGATTAACACTTAGCAACAAGTTATTGTATTCTTTTAGTGTTTTACCAAATCCTGCTCTGAGCGGTTCTATTAGTCGAATAGTAAATGTCGTTCCTTTGGGAATTTCTTTCAGTTTCTTGGCCACTTCGAAATGACGTTGCCCAACAAGACTAACGTCGTTAATTTTTTCAATGTGGTCGCCTACCCTAATGAATTTAATTCCATCCACAACACTACCCTCTTTGATCCTTTTAATGAAGGCGTAACCTGCTCCATTGTCAGTAATGGTTAATCCTAGTGCATCTTGCGTTTTACATAATTCCACTTCTTTTGTTTGCCCTGAAATGGAACACAACACGAAATAAAAATAAATTTACATTCTAATGTTTAGAATGATTATAAAGACACTCATCATCATCTACTAATTTTTTAAATATAAATATAAATATATAGGGATAATTATTTGAATTTAATTATTTTGGCCTTTTATGCATAGGTCAGTCAGTGGAACAGAAATCATGAAGCCATCAGTATTATTAAGTTTGGAAAGTCAATTATGAAAAATAGCCTTCAATATTAAATAGAACCTTGATCCACATGATAGGGTCGCGAAAACACGATGGTCAAAGAAGGGGACAACCCCTTTTTTGATTCCATTATGTGTCTAGCTTTTGTTGTCAGATGTTTTGTTATCCTATTTTCACTTTATTAAAGAATTACGGTTGCCAAACGTGTTATGTTGATCCAAGCACCTGAATCCAATAAGTTAAGTAAACCTTGAATAATTGATGAATGCCTTTATTTATTTATTCTTCAATATGCAAATATATTTAAAATATTTACCTTTGCGATGTACAAATATAAAATCGTTAAGTCCAATTTTGTCCACCTAATAAACTATTCATATCCACTTTATGTGTATTCAGTGTGCAAAAGAGAATCTGAAAAAAAAGTAAAAAAAATGAATGATGTCATTCTCTAAAGCATTCAGATGAACACATTGAAACAATTAGGTAATCCTATTGCCCAATTGTCTCACTAAGCCTTATTTAACCTTAATATCTTTCAGTCTTAAGATAATAAACAACAAGAAGGATTTAACAGAAATTTTACAATTCTAAAAATGATAAATAATTCTATTGACTAATTATAATAATTTATACGATTAATGTAACGGAAGAATAATTTCAAGCTTTGTTAATCTTTTAACTGTAATTTAGATTGAATTTTAAATTGAAGTTGAATTTTTTTTTTATTACTATTTTCGCTTGTTATCACTTACAATTTCCAGGATTCAGGTAATTTGCAGTATCTTATCAGAGCCCCTGATAAAACACTCTCAACTGCTATTGATAAAGGTTCTAAGTGTCTGGATTTTATAATTTTTTTTATATAATTGAAAATTAGTATTCAAAGATACAAAAACTATAATTTCACATTTGCACTAAATTAATTTAGTTATTAAAATTTCTATACCAGATGGCTGAAATGTTATAATTACAATATAATTGTAGATAATAGTAAAGAAATCGCGCCCATTGACTAAAGTCAGGTGACCTGACCTTTATATAATAGCATACTGTAATGGTGGGACCTTAACTCAGGTACTAGTATTATATTACACCATTCTACCCGTATTTTGTTTATTTATAACAAATTTTGAATTGTTTTTCGAGCTCAAATTCACACCTCATCCACTTGAAACTTTATTTCAACCATTAAACTCTGCCCTACCTGGTATACCTGCACTCATTACAAACCCCAGTCCTCTAATCACCTCTTACAAATATTTTTTTAATTCACCAAAATCTCATTTACCTTAAAACTCTTAAAAAGAGATTATCAGCAGTTGGGCCAGTTGCACATAAAAAAAAACATAAGAGAACAACAACAAACAACAACAAACAACAACAAACTAGCAAACAACATCCCTCTTCCACTTTTGGACTTGTCCTTTGTTCTCAAATTGATTTATCCACCATTTTTCATTCCAAAATGCAAATCCACACAAAAACCATACAAAAACCATACAAAAAACAAAACACATGAAACTTTCTCAATAATCCTTTCCACTTAAGAAACCACACGTTACACCCGGCTAAATCCTTTGATTTTCAGTCCTTGAAACCAGTTTCACCCACTATGACCTTTTATTTAACGCACCATTTTGAAGAAATAATAAAAACTTATAAACCATATGCATACCTCTGTCGGTTCGAAATCATAACACTCAGATATCTTTTGATAAAGTTCCTTGACGTTGGAAAAACCACAAACCATTCCAACAGGACTCCCTTGGGCCTGTTGGCAGTGGAATACTAATTTGGTTCTGTCCAGCGGTGGGACACTGTACGGTTGTGATAAATTACTCCCCTCCTTTGGCTCGGGTTGTCCATTTCGTTGACCTTCTTCGTCGATCCCTTCCTTTTTCGAGCGTCGGAAAAGTGGCATTTTGTGTTTATGCAAACATTGGATCGTTGACACTGAGAGTGAATATTGTTTTTGTTATGTCGGTTGGGATGGGATAGCGAGGGAAGTGGAATAATGAGTAATTTCCTGTCCCAGGTGCGATGTGGTTCTTGTTCCACGGATAGTACCTCGCTGTTGCTCTCTCGGATGTAAGGGAGACTATGGCAACAGGTGCGCCATGCAGCGGAACTCCGGTGTGTGCTGACCAGGTATTGGTTGGTTTAGGGCGTCATGGAAAAGGTTTCGTTACAACACTTGTAGAGATAAAAATTTGAACAAAACATAAAATGGGATTGAATTGGGACACGTAGAATTGATTTGTTTGATAAAGTAAGTAGTGCCTGAAAACTTGATCTATTTTTCTCGTATTTGTTTTTCCATGTATTAATTTAATCATTTATTAAAATACTCGGCAAATTTCTAAGGTAATTGCTATAATTAGAGAAGTTATTTATTTTTGCTAATTCATGATGAACTTAAAAGAATTTATCATGCGTGCATTTGTTTTTGCTCTTATTAAGTGTCACATTCACATTTTCATCCCATTTACTGTGCTCATCCTTAAGAAAATGACATGTGACACTGTCAGTGTTTTAAAAGTTTCCTACTAATCACTTGTAATTAATTTTTGTTTCAATGTTTTCTCATCCATTTTTATTTTGAATTACGACCTTGCATTGTCTATTGTTAAACACCGACACTGACAGCGAGAATTGATTTCACAAGATCCGTATTCTTAATAGTCTCACCGATGTTATTGCCTTGATTTTGAGGCATCATGACCTCCAATTGTGTTCCCACTATCAGATTAATTCGCTAAACACACTTTATAACCCTCACTATACATATTTCTTCCGGTCTTTACAATGACGTAACAAACAAATGTTCTTTAGTCGTTCAACCGAATTCGCGAGTTCATTACCTCTTTTTTTGAATATTTGTTTTTTTAATGTCGGCTGTCCTCTTTTATTATACAGTACCAAGAATTACTCACCCTTTCCATTGAAATTAGTTTGGTGAAAATTGAATTTGATGAATGGACGAATGGTTAAGAAAAAAAAATTGAATTTTTTTTTATTTTAATTTTTATCTTTTTTTGTGGATTTAAGTTTTTATTCAACACTATTTGTTCTAGTTATTTATTACATTTTTTAACTTTCAGATTTAGGTCAAACTTAAGAACAATAAATCTTCAATGGCATTTTTCCTTGAAATTTAAATTTCTTAGAATTACGTTTGCAGCTTTTCTGCACCTAGTTTGTGTGACTAATCAAAGAGATTAAGTAATGAAAAATTTATATACTTCTAAGTTGTAATAGCAAAAGGTCGGAAGAAAAACTTTGAGGCTATAGCTGCTATCGCCATCTAGTGGGAAGTAATGGAGCTTAAATTTATGACGACCAGTAAATATGAAATGAGAGCGCGCAATATTTTTCACCCTCGTCATTTGGAATTCAGCGGCCGGAGAGAAAACAGAAGCGATTCAGGTTTATTTTATTTTTATTCCTTTAGTTGTTTCTTGTTTTCTAAGTTAAAAAGTTGCGCGGATCAAATTGTCGATATCCATGGCAACATGAAGCATGATGATTACATATGCATGGTATATGCAAATGAGAGAGCGAAAAACTGCAAAACAATTTACACTTTCGATATTAACATTTATTTTAGCAGAAATTGAAAATAAAATTCATTTTCGATCTAATTCTCCTCGAAAATAGAATTTCAAGGAAAAAAAATTGTTCAAAATAAAATATCAAACGACCTATTCTTCGTCATTTAAAAATGAGATATGTACGAGTTGCGAAGAAACATCACACTTTAAATACTGTATGCTTGAGACGAGATCCAGTATCTATTTATTTATATCACGAGCAAGCATCACAATACATCAAAGTTTACTGTAGTAATTAAACCACAATATATCTTGAAGATAATCTTTGGTGACATATTCCCCCCATGTATAAGTTGTCACTATGATAATTAAATTAAAAGTATTGAATTTCACTGGTAAATTTTCATTACATCAAATTAGAAATTACACATTCATTATCATCACAAACAAACGATGAGTTTACATGGTCGTTTAACAAATACACTTTTTATTTCCTGTATGCCACTATTTTAGCCAAACAGCAACTAATCCTCAATATCTTCACTCACTATACACTTCTGATTACTATAGTACAGCCCATTGCAAAAACAACTGCATTTCCATGCTGATCACCAATAGATGCATTATTAAATGAATATCAAATAAATGAATATTAAATAAAAAATCCAATCCAATTATTCTTGCAATGCTTAAAATTACATACACCAGTACTTAGTTAATTGACTAGCTTATTATAAACGTATAAATTCTTTAAGTTGTTAATACAAAATCGACATTAAAACTATCTCCCTATAAAATTAGAATCTCCAATGTACCATAACAAACAAAAATACACAGACTAGAACTCACATAATGTATTGCACAACTTAAAACCTATAAAAATGTGAAATATAAATGCACCATTCGAACATTTAGCGTAAAATGCTGATCTTGTCGTCATTCCTAGTACAAAAATACTGTATGAATCAACATTCACCTAATATATTCAACTGGCATTCATTAAATATTGTGCCCAAAGAACTATCAAAAATGTAGGTATGTTAATTGTAAGATAATAAATCGAATTTTAAATCCCCTGAAATATTAGAAGTTGCTTAAAAACAAGTTGTTTTTTTTTTCTTTCTTTCTTTCTTTCTTTTTCTTCTAATTAGAATTAAACTTTATCTCCACACTTCGCATCGCCAAATGGTCAGCGCTTTGTTGATGCTGCTGGTCTGCTGCCCATCCTCTCGCCCGCCGAAGATGAGCATAGAGAAATGATGCGGCTGCTCGTCCGGTTTGATCGGGAAATCCTTATCGTTTTGTTCTTCGTTATCGTTTTTCTCCGAGAGATATGTAGTATTGCATAACTGAACTCTCTTCACATCACAACCATTCTGTTTGCCCGCTTTGGGTCGTTTGTCCGCTGATTGGTTGGACTTCATTATCTCCTCCTGGACCTGAGGAAACGTCTTGAGTTCGAGACCAGCAACGGGTGGACGACGCCGCTTGATCGTTTCGGGATTCGTAGAATGGTTTAGACATGAGACGTAATCCTTGTGAATATCCGAGCAGTTCGAAAACCTCACACTATTATTTACGTTTTTCGCTTTGGAATTCTCGTTGTGCAGATCAATCAGCGAGAACTCGTCTCGAACGACCGACGATCGCGCTGGAACTGCAAAAGTATCCTCCCAATTGTCGACCATTCCCGGCAGATGAACGTTTTCTTCGTCATTTAATCGGTTCTTAATATCCCCGTTATCCCCGTGTATTCCTGAGTCTTCCGAATCCGTAATGGCGTGTTCTATTCCATTCGTAGTCTCGTTTCCCGGCACTAGGGAATAATATTGCAAGAACTTGTCGAAAGATAATTTTTCGGTTGATGTGCTAATCCAATCGTCTTCGATAGAATCGTACAGACCGTACGAATTCGTCGCTTGCGGGGTTTGTACTTCGCGAGTCGGTACTATGATGGTACTCAACTGTTGAAAATTTGGCACTGACATGAGGTCGCGACTTAATGTTTCGCCACTGATTTGATTTCGGTACCGGATGGATAAACCGGTTCCGTTTCGTGCGCGCAATCTCTCGTTGGTACAGTTTTGCATTTCGGCTATTTGATCCGGCTCGTCGTCTTGAACACTTTCGCTGCTGTTACTAAGAGCTGAATATGTACTGTACGATGGTTTCAAAAGGCTCACGTTGGAGATCCGATCTTTGATGGTGCGGAAATTGATCTGGTTGTGACTATCAGTCGCTTTCAAGTGTCCGATTTCCGTTTGCCATTCGAGCAATTGAAAGTTATCGTGTTCTACTTCGGTTTTATCTGTGGGAGGACTCGACACGGGTCGTTGTCGGGAATTTGTTCGAGCTAAAACCGATTGACAGGGAATGGATTTTGGTCGTTCAGACTGTTTGCAGTCGGAAGGAATGAGTAGAACAGATGGAACGACAATTGATGAATGACGGGAACGTGGACCGGGAAGAATTCCGTTGACACTTAGTCTTTCCCACGCTTCGGTCGCTAAAAAAAGACATTTTAACATCATTAACATAAAATAACAATAGGTCCATTCGTAAACTGAAACTTTTGCGTGTGGTTAGTTTATTGGCTGTATAATTCTGAGTGTGACAAGTTTTAGCTTCTATCACATGACTTGTAGTAGTCATGTGACTTCCAAAACAAATGGCGCCTGACAAGTGCGCAATTGCAGGACACAAACACATTTCTTGACTTAAACTTAAATATTTCCGGAAATGACGGCACATTTAGGAAACAAAACTCGGGAAACACGAAAATGTTTTAGTCTCCGAATGCATCTAACATTTTTTCTTTTTCAACAAACCAAAATGAAATCTCCATAAAATCTCCTGAGGTTGTCGTTGTCGTTCACCGCCGAATAATAACATTGACGAAAACACCTTACAAGCAGTGTGACCATGTAGTTCCCCTGGCCCGCCTTTAGACTTAATTCGAGCCCATCTTTTAGTATCTACATCAAAAATAAATATTTTATATTTATAATAATTCTAAAAATTCTATTAAAAAAACATTTTACCAAAATCCCATCTCCAAAAATCAGTTCTTTCTTGTAAATTTGTCATTCCACCATACACCCACATGGCAGAATCGTGAACCACTGCTGAATGATCATGGCGTCCTGTTGGAACTTCCGCATTTTTTCGTAGTATAGCTTGTTGCCATATTTCTTTATCTGAAATAATAAATTTATCATAATTTTTTTTTTTTTTAATTTTTAATTTTTAATTTATTTTTACCAAAATTAAAACTCCATAATTCACTACTGGACCCTTTAAGATCCCTGTAACCACCATATATGTGCATCGCTCCACGGAAAACCACTGCAGTATGCCCCCTGCACCCTTGGGGCTGCACTATAGAATAATATTTCCATTTTTTCCTCCATGTGTTGGCAGCTGTAAATTGAAACCTTCAATTAGTACCGTAATTTAATATATAATAAAAACTCAAGTACATGTTGCATTAATAACCATAAACTCATTACATGTTCCAATCAATTATCAACAACTTTCTCCATATCGCTGGCTCGCTCGCTGTAATTTTATCAAGATTTTTTTTTTATACTTCAGTGGGCACTAATTCACCCATTATCGCTATTAGTAATGAGATAAGGCCTGCACAGTATTACCTATGTTGTAAATCCATAGTGGCGTTTCACCAGTGGATGCGAAACTGACCTCTCCGCCAAATACATATAAATTTCCCTGCCAAAGTACCATGAACCGAGTCAAATTTATATCATTAATCCACTTTTTCCTGTGTAATATATACCTTCCAGGCAACCATGGTGTGATCTTCCAGTCGAGATGGTCCATCGCCAATACTTTTCAATTCACTCCAAGTATGTTCCCCTGTGAAAAAGATTTTATTTTTTTTAATTTTTATTTTTTATTTTTTATTTTTTAGAAGTACGACATAATTACATAAAATATTGAATTTTAGATTATTATTGCATTTAAAGTTGATTTTTTGTTTGATAAAATTTTGTGATCCTAGCATCCAATTACATTTTACACTCTGATGAATCATTGCAAAATGAAGTGTGAGGTTGTGCAAGGAGGGGTAAGGGGGAAAAAACCAATCAAATATGATGATGATAGTCTGTTAAAACCATTTTGAAATTTTTATTTTTACTGCAAAAAGTCGGAACAGGAAAGAATGTACTTTTTTTTCATTTATCAATTTGGTTTATCTATTTTAATTATCATTTATGCATTGAAATTTTCAGTTGCAGTTACTCAACTGTCAACTATACTTCAGTATAAAAGAAATATGTTGAGATTTGTACTGCTTTTGCTTTACCATCATTTATAATGTCAAAAAAATCAATAGTTCACCACTGTACATTGTGATTTTCATCTCAGCATGTGTAGACTTAAAAACCCTCTTATGGATTAGTGGTGTGGGAGTTTTCCCATAAGAGAACAAATTTTGTTTGCAGTAAAATGCAAATTTCTTTTTGGAATTAAATTTATTGCCAAAAAAATAGAGTTGGGAGTTTAATCTTGTTTTTGTGAACAAAATTGCACAAGAAAGATTACCATAAAGTAAAGCTGATTACAATTTTCAGCTGAAAGTATAAAACAACATATAATTTTATATTTTACATTTTATTTAAAAAAATAAATTGACATCATTCCATCATTTTATTACTTTCCACATGAGTGCATCAAAGTTTACTTAGCGTCAGCCGACTAGAGATTTCTAATTAATTTTTGAAAAATCATAGTAATCTGCTGTCAAACCATTTACCCGAGACTTCCATCATGAAGAATAAAATTGACCCTTCAACAATACATCATTAAGTAGCTTAAATAAGTTGATTGATAATCCTAGCGCAGAAACTAGAATTAATCTGAACAACTTTTCCAGGTTAGATAATCAATAAGTGAAACATTTACTACTTTTCTTGCAGTTTAAACCGTAGAAAAAAAAATGACCAACTTCAAAGGAAAAACCAAAACTAATTTCCATACAATTTCACAACGCACCCTAGCAAAAACTAAAAGGAAGTGCACATGTTGCCATTTTCAAGTTGCAAACAAAAATTTACATAAATCCATAATGTTGCCATTAAATATTTTTCCATTTATCCTGATAATACACTTTAAAGTGCAATAAAAACCCCTAGTAGCAGTATGTGTTGAGATAAATTGAATTTGGCTTCTGATCATCTCCACAAGAAATAATTCTGCTTTCCGTGCACGTCCTGTTCTCAACAAGCCCCACATGATTGAGAGAAGAATCGACATGGCATTTATGCAAAGTCAATCTCCAAATGGCTTGCACAAAGCAATGTCAAGAGGTGTATTGTACACTCCCCCCGACAAGGGTGTTGATGGCATTGGCTTTTTACGTCGGTGCCCTTACATACCATTGCTCGTGCACCTCCAGCTGAATATTTTTTTTCAATGGAAAGTCATAAATTCAGGCAAAACACGCTTTACAAGCCCAATCCCTTCATTCTATCATTTTTGTGGAAATGCAAATCGTGTAGTGAGAAAGCGCATTAGGTTGGAGACGAAAGGGGGAAGGGAAAGTGAGTTAAGACTTTTCTTCCTCTGATGGAAGGGAACAGAGACCAATGGGATTTAGGGAATTGACAGTAAAAAGGGGAGACAGTAATGGAATTGTGAACACAAAACACTTTGTACAACAGTCATTTCTCTTTCATTTGGTTTACATAACCCACTAACTAATTTTCTGAAAAATTAATATCAACTTCGAGATAATAATATTGGAGTTAATTTATTATGGGTATTGTGTTTTTCTGTTTTGTTACTGTTTTTTTATATGTATTTCTTGGTTTTATGGTATTGACAAATATCAACTTCACCTGTCATTGAATTATTGAGAAATTTCTAAATTTAAGTCAAAATTTCATTATTTTTGGCAACTTAAGTCCCAAGTGAGTATTTCTGTTTGACATATACAGATCAATTATTCTTGCCTCACATTGAAGAGACGATTTCATCCAATTTGCAAAGTAAATGTTGCCAATTTTGCAAATTAAAGGGTTAAGTGCCTTTTTTGTCTCGTTAAAATTACATCAACTTTTTGCTACTTTTTTCCCCCCATTACAAACCTGGAGAAATGTAATCTTAATCACATTAGTAAGTATCTAAAAAGCATGAAAAATATTTTCTTTTACAATAAAAATCCTGGACAAAATTGTTGTCAACTGAAATTATTGATTTCATCTCCGGATGAAGACAGTAGCTCCATGAGTTGTCCTAACAGCTTTTGGCAAAGGGAAGTAGAGGACGAACAGAAACATATAATGATGCAACATCAACATTACTTTGCACTTCCCTTCTATTCCATTCCATATGCATTCATTCCCCCCTTTGCCAATCTACTATTGTGAATTATTAACAGCTGTGCACACCAATTTAAATTGGCATTCATCAATTCTTTTATAAGTTCAATACTAGAATCCGACCCAAAATCTACAACTTCCTCTCCAATAAATGTTCCAATCCTAGTTTTTCTGCTAAAAAAATTTTCCTGTAAATTATGCAGACCTTTATTCTGGTAGAGCAGCCATGCACAACATTTTTCATACCCACTTGGGGTCGTGTTAACAATTTGTCAATAAACTAGGGGCCAGAAATTTGTGCCAGTGCCAGATATTCAACTTGCTCCAGATTCCAGACCACAAAATAATTTTTCATGTCAACTTATTGTAAACAACATTTGCCTTGTTAGGTTCTACACAACTCATAATTCCAATTTTCTAGACATAATTCTATTACTTTCGCTTTGCATGCTGTACATTTTAAATTAGCTGTTGAGGTTATCACATCTTCTATGACCTGAATCCATTAGGCAAAACAGGGACAGAAGAGGATATAACACGTTCCCCTCAAGCATCTGACACAACAGATACCATTCAGGCATTCACCCACACAGCTATATTCCCCTTCATTTGACTCAAACTGATGTTATGGTGTAGGATGAATAATTCAAGTGGCAATCAATCGCAGAAAATCGCACAAATGTCCCATGCCTACACCCAAAAAAAATTGTATTAAAAATAAACTGCATAAATTCATTATGATATAATACTAAATAAATAAAATGAATAAATGTAACATTAACTCCCCTTGAGTAAATGGATGCCACCACCAACATAAGCCCTGAATCATATTAGAGCAAGGCCACTTTTGCAATGACATCCATTAAACTAAACAATGATTGTATTACCATAGCTTTGTCAATGGTATTACAAGAAAGAGAAGTTGGATTACTAGCTGAAGGAAATTTATTAAATGAATTTTTATAGGGGGAAAACAGACTTCGCAAAATCACTTACAAAAGTATAAAGGAAATTTGAAGTAGCAATGTTATGGTTAGTTGACATTGGTGTTCGCATCACTCCGTAACGTATCGTAAAACCCCGCATTAGCACCCATAGGCTTAATATCGAAAAACCGCCATTTTTGACCTCCAAAAAAGTCAAGCGGGCTGTTTTTTAGCCCTGAGTTTAATACACACATGGGCTTACATGCCAATATAAGCCCATGGGTGCTAATGCGGGGTTTTACGGTAACGCAAAATGGCTGTGCATGCATTGCGGGTTTAAAATCACAGACGTAAACTTCCCACATCGTAAACTTCCTACTTTAAAATTTATTTTAAAGTAGGAAGTAATATAACTTAAGAAATTATGGCAACCAATGAGAAGACAGATGCTTCTCGCATGAAAAACGAGATCGAATGAGAAATTGCGTGATTAGTCAGTTTAAAACCATACGTTACTTTCCTTAAGTTAAGTAAATTTTCGTAAATTTTCGTAAGTTCAATGTGAACTAACCACTTTAAAAATACACACAGTCTTAATAAAATATATATATATATATACCAATACTGTATCGCCAAAAATCTTTGGTTTGTTGATTCCTCGTTCTTCCACCCAGGACATAAATGTAATTCTGGTGAATACAAACAGCTAATTTGCTTCGTGTACAAGGCACAGGACTGCCAACACTGGGAGTCACGGTTGACCACATGGCACTTGTCTGCTAATATAGCTGCACAAAGAAAAAAAAATATACAATACATGAGCAATTTGTTGAAAGGACAGTGGTCAGTTGTACAAAGAAAAGGTTTTATTACATGTTGCGACTAAAATAACAACGGGGAAATGCACAAATAAACAAAAACACATTATAAATAAATAGTTCTGGGTAAATTCATGATGACTTTTATGACTTTTTCCTTCTCTTTGGCTTATTTTTGTATGTAAAGTGACGAGTGACTAATGTTGTCAAGTCAACAGGGCAAAATTGTATATACATTTCTCGTCTCGTTTATATTGATCCAAATTCTTAAAATTCTAAGAGAAAAAAAAACTGTAGATAGTGGCATTTGAAATGCAAACAAGTGGAAATGCATTGTTCAATTTAAAACATTCTTTTAGAACACTCGTCTCCAGACTGGTGTCACATCATATTTATGACATCACGTTCTATCAAAACACGAATTGACGTGAATGACAATGAAAAATTCATTCACCGTTGCTGCAGAAATGACAATGAGGTAAAACGAATGTTCTGCGAATGTCATATTCATTGTTTTATTTGGAGTTACTGCAAGGAATGCATTTTACAATGCACTAATTTCTAATTAAAAAAGTCAATAAAAAATATGATCTGAACTTTTCTGTAAATGCTCAACATTTTTGTGTAATAATGCATCATCCTTCTAGATAACAATGATATCTTATCGCTAATATCGCACATTAATAGCTATCATATGCTGCTGGTTTATTGCACGGCAACAAAAATTTAAACACCGTGCATCACCATGCTTTTGATAAAAAAAATAAACAAGAAATCAGAAAAACAGTCTAAAGAAGAAAAATATACGTGACTAACCAAATAACATCTAAATCATTATTTAAAAATCGTGATTATTCGCCATAAAAATGAACATCTCTACAGCTGCATCAATGGAATCATCGGGCTTCCCTGTATGACTCGCGTGTATTGCAACACATACGCTTTGTTACACCAACCAATCAAATGTATAAACAATCAAAATAACCAAAACTGATCACATCCATTGTTAACACTTACCATAAGAAACGGGTCGATGAAACACAAGAAAATTCAAGGTCTTTGTTGAGGTTACTGACCCGTTGGCACAGCACTGCACCTTAAATGACGCAATTAAGGAACGTGAATTTATTATAGTATTTAAATATAAAATTAAATTCAACATGCAATTATAATTAGAAAATCAAATTTTACCTCTTAAATCAAACAAATTTTGGGATCGTTGAGCATACCGTTGGTATGAAAACGCACACGAGCTGCGAATCAAGATCTAAACAATCGAATAGCGTTTCAGCATTGGTTTCAGCATCATCACATTACGGTACCGCGTTCTTCCATCAGACATCACGGATTACCTCAGTTGCAATAATTTGGCAATGGAAATCCCTTCACTCAGTTCACAAAATCATTCAATCGCCACAAATTCAACCAAAAGCGGCACTAAAACGAAAACAATGGCAAATAATGTGATGGAGTGAAAGCGCAAGCGTTGGTTTCGCACACTGCTGGGGAGCGAAGGGAAAAAAACAGACATAGATGATCACGTGATTTGACTGCATTTGTTTCGGGTTGGAGGAAAAGCTGATATCATAACAACTGAGAAATCTAAAAGGAGAAATTTGTTTTGTTTTTTTTAGTACCGATATAACCCAGTAGATAGCGCAATTTTTCAACTATTTGATAATTGAAAGCGAGCTGATTTGCTATTGGATGAAATTCTATAACGTGGCGGGAAACGAGAAGCATTTTTTGTTGTAATTGAAACAGCTCATTATTCTTTCTTATTTCTTTCTGTAGGGTCTGGGTCTCGAATTACAAAGCTGCAATGGCTTATTATGTTTGGCTTCTTGCGATGGCGATTTATTTTATTGTCGTGTTGGATATTCTTCTTGTGGGATTAATTGTTGGTATTCTGTGGCTTACTGACTGGTTTGACCTTAATCACGATTATAGACGCCATGATTTGTGATTCTGGTGTTGTTAAGAGCAGGTTTTCAGAGTTTGTTGAGTCTTATTTTTGTTTTTAATTATGCTAATTTACTCAGTTTAAGTGATGCATTTGTTTATTCAGTTGTTGTTAGGCCTGAGAACAATTGCTACTTTGTTTTTGGTTCGATTTTTATGTGATATTTGTTTTGATAATTCAGATTTCAGGTATTTACTTGAAAAAATAACATATTTTTGGGGGGTAAAATCCAACTCTTTACCTCCTCGTGGTCCCCCTGGTTTTTGTTTTGCAGAATGAGAGCTCTGGTATTCCTAATTTGAATTTGGTTAGAGTTTTGAACCAAATTTTTTCAAAGTTTTTAGGTTTGATATTTGTATAAATAAGAAACAACACGAGAACACATTGAAAGTCCCGGTCCGGGCTCCAATGGAGTCTGGGCTGTTTGTTTTTCACCACATTAAAGCCATTGATTTTCCAAGTGATATTTGTTTAAAAAATATCAAATAATTTGGTTATATTTGGTTAAAATATCAGCTAATTTGTTTAGGTATATTTGTCTAGAATACTAATTTTGTTTGACCCTGCCTGTATTTAAATTTCCAACACTGAATCATTAATTATCATAATTTTTTTTCTAGCGTATTTTAAATATCTTTAATAGAATTTTGTTAACTTGCCAATTATCTCAAGTATTCACAAGTCAGTCAAATTTAGGCTAAGTTTTACCACTTGAACGTATCTCCAATTTCTTGGTAAAGCTTTACATACGGTACCCTATCTAGAACTTTATTTACCACACACACACCACACACAGTGCACTAAAAGATGTTTTGCACACTTCCGCCAACATTGTATTGTGTGAAAGTAAGTGTAAACCACTTGGTCTACTGCGACTCTGCTCTGCAGGGGTTAAGCTAACACAGCGAAAACAAAATTAAAATTCAGCCAACGACACACGACGCACTCGTCTTGCATAAGTGAATGAAGTATTTGAAAACTTTTTCACAATATTGCGTCGCATTTTTATTTTTCCATTTTGACTTTTTTAATTAAACGTCCACTCGTGATTTAAAGTCAAACTTTGTTTACTCATACTATCATTCCAACACCATTATAAATTTTTAATAATTATTGTGTTCCAGCATACTCGTCCCTATATGGCCTTTGAAATGCACACTATCTGGTGTTAAAGGTGACTACTGAAATACACAACTCCATTTATTCGTTTTAACAAAGTGGTGAGATTTTCTATTTATTTTTATTTTTTATGTATATTACCGTTATGTAAATGGATTTCAGAGCAATGACTGACCTTTTTACACCCTTCGAAACATTTCCACATGCTTTTGGTTTCCTGCCAATTAGATTCGTAGTTCAAAAGTCTATTCCAGGGTTCCTATCTTAAATCAAGGTCAAAATTCGGTTATAAGACACGTGATTTGATATTCTTTATATTTTACGAACAAATAAAATGAACACACTTTTCTGTTGTTGTACAAAATATTGACATCCAATGAGACAAGGTTTAATAGTTTTACATTTTTTTGAGCAAGGAATTTGTCATGTCTTTGGATACTTTTTATATATTTATATATATATATTTTTTTTTAATATATTTTATTTTGTCATTTGATATGTAGTTTTATATAATTATGAGTACTAGGAGTCAATCAGAGTATGGTTTCTTAAAAACATCTAATAAAGTAGCCACGAATCCCATTCAAATTGGAATGGCAGACTTTGGTCGCAGGATATTTTAGTAATTGGAGATTCTTTTTCTTTAAGAGTATTTACATCCTCGCTTCTCCAAAAGAAAAGTAAAATGACTATGTGGCTTCTTTCAGAAAGATTATTCTGAAAAACAAAAATAATAAAATGAATCTGAATATTTATTTATAGCAGGATGATTTTTTTTTGTGATTATAATTTATAAACATCGGAAGACATTTTTATTTCTTACTGATGTGCATAAATTTATTTAGTTTCAGTCTAAAAAATTTCATGTGTGATGTGAACCTACGAGTTTTATGTTGAGTAGAGCCATCTTCTTCGTGAATTGTTTCCATATCGCCTGTAGATGGAGTGTTATCCGTATCCGTTAAACTGTCTTCGGAACTTTGATTTTCTTGTTCATATTCCTATTTTTCAATGAATTAATTAATTTTATTAATTTATTAATAATTATAATAAAAATAACTAATAACAAAATTCCCCACTTATTTACTTGTTTAAGCACTTCTGCCCAAGTATCACGATTATCTTTCAGATGTGTAGTTAAATGACAAAATATCTTTTGTTTTTGTTTTCTTGATTGTATAAAACTACTTTGATCAACTTGCTCGTTTGCTGTATCCTTAAAATCCTCAACTTCTGAACTTTCTATACGTCAATTTTACATAAGTTAAAAAAAAAAATAATAAATAAAAATCTCCTATAAAAACTAAATACCTTCGTCATCCTCATCTATCCACTGTCCAGGCAAAAGACCTGATTCACTATACGAGTTGCACAAAGGGCCCACCAAGTGCGTAATGAAGGATTCTTGTAATTTGGCTAATTGAGGATTATTTCTATCCATAAATGGTGAAATGGCAAGTCCTAAAGATGCTTCTTCATCCCCCTAAACCATTTAAAAGAGAATAGAAAAATGTAAATGTACGTAATATCAAATTACCTGTTCATAAAACTCATCGGCTATCCTATGGGTCCACTGAATATGTAAACCATGTTCTTTGCAGGGCCCATTTATATCGGCAAGTTTTATACACATTTCCATCACTAGAAGCCGGTCGCTCTCGTTGTACCAGTCTATGCCCGGCGCTTCGTCATCATTCACCTAATGAAAACATTTACATTGAAATAAACTGTATTTTTTGCTTAAATATAGGATTATTATTAATATTAGTTATTAATTATTAATTATTAATACAAAGGACATAGTGATTAGTTTATTTTGTTAATCCGGAGTAAAAATTGAACTTTTATAATTATAACGTTGAAATTGGGTCCCGTGACTGTTAAGATTGTGTTTTTATGATCTAAAACAAAAATCAAGTAACCTTGGCATTGAATTCAGCTAGAATTTCAAAATGCCGCTTGAGATCTGTTGCTAAAATTGCTTCAATGACCAAAAAACGAAACCTTTTGAACTCGGCAGAATCCAAATGAATAAGGAAATTGTAACTGGGTTTTGACAGTAGTAAGTTCCAAGCTGATGCCGCGTGGTGATTTTCCAGTACAGACCTGTCATTATATAATATAGCCTAAAAAAAGACAGATTCAACACTTAAATCGTATATAGATAAAATAAAGTTAAGTGATGTAATATTTCTGTCACCTGCGGTGCATGGGTCATGACCAAAAAGGCATTTGTTCTACCTGGATGATCATAATCATGCATGGCTGCTGCAACATACAAAGCCATCAACTCTAATGCAGCAAAGTTGGCACCCATAATGCCATAAGTATCTTCAGCATTGAAACTTTGTCTAGCAATTAATCCCGGTATAACTGTTTCATCTAAATTTGAAAGAAAGAAAAATATTAAAAATAATAAATTAAAAATAATAAAATAAAAATAATAAAAATAATAAAAATAATAAAAATAATAAAAATAATAAAAATAATAAAAATAATAAAAATAATAAAAATAATAAAAATAATAAAAATAATAAAAATAATAAAAATAATAAAAATAATAAAAATAATAAAAATAATAAAAATAATAAACAGTAAGTAAACAAACATCAATTTTTTTTATTTATTCTTTACTTAATTATCAGATGTGTCTATGTGCTAATCTAACAATAAGATTTATACTTTGGAAATAAATTAATAAATTTCTCTCGAGTGCCTTAGAAATGTGCAGTTTATTATCTTTGGCAGCGCGCCATAAAAAATAACACAATGACATTAAATTGGCTTTTTAAACAAATGTACCAGCACTATTTTTATTCGCGTAATCAAAACTAACTCTTAAGTATAAGGAAGTTTAATTTTGTCCGAATAACGGTTCAGAATGCATTCCATAACAGTAAACTTTGATCAGTGATAATAACCAAGGTGACTATCTATTCACTGTTGATGTTGATAGGAAGGAAGCGCGCCCATCCTTGTTTTCGAATAGCGTTACAGACCGCGTGAGTGGCGCGAACACATAAAATGAATTGATTGCCTCTTACTTGATTTATTCTGTCGCGATGGTGAAGGGGCGAGAGGTGGGTCTGCATCTGGAGGAAGTTGTTCGAAAGCAGGAATTGGTTGCGAGGTGAGGTAGTAAACAGCGTGTAACACATCGGTGGCATGAGTACGATTATGATCTGCAATATTAATATTATTCATGTAGTAGAAGTTAAAGTAGAAATACAATCACAGACGTACATGGTTTTTCCCTATAACCAGATTCAAGAGCTCGGAAGTAGTTGAGGAATTCTAAAAGTGGAATTTTAAACGTTTCGAATAGACCAACTTCTAGGAAGACGCGATAGCACATCTATGAATTTAAACAAAAAAACACAAATTTAATTAAATTAAAGCATGAACCAAGAATCTAAGAATCTGAAGTAAATGGCCGAGAGCAAGGGCCCATTGTTATGAGAGAGAGCCTAGGATTGGTCGTGTAATTCAAATGGACCAATAACAGTTGTACTATTGATAGTTCCGTTGCATGACGATTGGAATTACCGACAGTCGGTGGGTAGAATTATCGTTTGTTGGTTAAATATTTATTTATTTGCTATTTTATTTCAAATTAAATTTCGTTTGACAATTGAAATCTTCCATGATTTTTGTAGGTTTTCTCATTAGATTCTCTATCCGAATATCACTCGCAGCTAGGGAGTTTAACAAAGTAGGCCCAACCATTCTATTCAGATCACCAGTCACTCGTGGTTTATTCAGATCCCAATTTTTGCGATGCACTTGTGATTTTGTTAAACTCCCTAGCAGTGAAAAAAAAATCATTTATTTTCAATACCTGACTCAATATACAACCTCCCGATTGACTACTAGCTTCGAACACTGGGTAGTCCCATATATGAATGGCATCCCAATCCGATTTAATGCGTAGAAACTCCAAATCAAACAGAGTTCCGTCCTCTAGTTGAACATACCGATGTTCTCCGCACTTAACATTGGAAAAAAAAAGAAAAAAACATTAAAACAACTAAAAACTAAACTAAATAAATAGAAAACTAACTTTTCCTTCTTCGAGCCGGGTCTGCACATCATCAACAAGAGCCAATTTCAAGTCTCGTTTGTTCAGTATATCTGCACTGATTTTTTGTGAATCAGCAGTCAAGTTTGATTGGTTATTAGTAAAAGACAAAGAAAGAATTTCTTTATCTTTTGTAGGAGATACATCACTTGGAGATGAGCCTCCAGAGACATGAGATAAATTGTGCAGGCGACTAATGTCAGTTGCAGTCAACGGATGAAGACTGCACACGGTATTCCTTTCTCTCGGGGATCTTTTTGACGGGTTAAGAATCGGAATGAGAGAAGTAGTCGAGAACGACCTGGATTTGACGGGAAAACGATTTGCTACGGCAACCGATGCCTGATGAGACAAAGATAAATGACCGTATGTCGGACTACCGCCGGCACAATCTTTTAGAAGAGAAAATTATGAATAGAAATTTTTAATTTAAGATGTAAATCTTAATTACCCGCTCCTTGTCGGAAACTGGCACTTCGTTTCCTGCTCGGTTCCGGCTCTAAAGTCGGCATGCCTGTTGCCGATGTTGTGGTCGTCCATGTTGTAGCCGAAATTCGGCGTAAAAATGTAAATGGAATGTTTCGTTTTTGATATTTCTAAGTAAAATTATTTTTTAATTTTTTTTAAATGTTTTTTTGTTTTTTTTCCTACCTTAGGTAATGTGCACAATTTTTCGCCCATGCACGGGATTTCTTCTCCATCGGAATTGGTCGATTCGGACAAGGCCACCGTCGGTCCGACGCGAGGGCGTGGAGATGATGTCGCAGAGTGGTTCGACGGGGATAACAAGTGTGAAAGGGCTTTTAGTCCGCTGACTACGTGCAAAGGGAGAGAGGAGTCTGCCAACATGTCTGTGATGAGTCCATGGGCTTCTGCTAACAAGGCCATGTCTAAGCAGGACGCAGAATTCTTTGAAAATTAAAAGGAAAAAAAAAAAAAAAAAAAAAAAAAAATTGAATTGATTATAATTTGTGTAATTATTTAGCATTCGTTTTTGAATTAATTGATTTATCGACTCGATTAAGCGTCTAAATGAGGAAAGTGGTTAATTAAATGCTCGTTAAAGACATTTTGTCTTTCACTTTTTCCTTTGAAATAGAATTTAATTCTATTTATAGCAGCTGATATTGAATTTTTCTCGAAGGTAACGAGTGAAAATAATGAGTGTACACCGAAACTGTTGTTTTTTTTTTTTTTTTTTAGTTTTTTTAATTTT
>JH432129.1:24899-55944 GCA_000239455.1 Strigamia maritima
TTTTAAAGGGCAAAATTACCATAATTCACAGATAATTTTTTCCATTTAAAAAAAAAATAATAAAAATAAAAAAATAAAAAACTAGTAATAAAATAATCGCTCATTTCCATTCTTTAAACAGCAATATTGATTATTATTTCTTTTTTTATTTCCCTGGTAGCCGATTCCGCTAAAGCATCAATGTCGTCATGACAACTGCATCCCAGCAACTGGCACAACCCATTGAAGCAAACATCTAAAATAAACCGAGATTACACGTGTTTTCAATGTCGATCATATTTCAAATGATTTTTTTTTCATCAGGTTAAACTGTAACGGAAGTTCAAAGTAAACCGGAAAAAAACATATCCGATACGAGCCGACATCTTTCCTTCCCAATAACAATTTCTACGTGATAAATCGAATCGGCAAATCGTAGTCCAAACACGAAAAAATGGTGCCATCATGATTAGCACTAGAAAAACAGCCCCCTAGGGCCTCGCGTGACCCGCATAAAACTTACCTGTCCAGCTGGCAGATGGTTTCTCAAATTCATCGTGGGTAGAGACGTGCGCCGAGGTTTAGCGAGCGACGAGGCCGACGAAGACGAGATTCGGCGTCGCCTAGCCGTAGCGTGCACTGCAGCTACTCCTTCTTGAGCCATGAGTTTAATCCAACAGCGCTTGATCACAGCTCCGTCCACGTATTTGGCAACAATGACAGCAACTAGGCCGCACAAGTAGCCGATATACGGTCGGGAGTAAGGGGTCAATTGAGTGAATTGATAGGACGAGAACGTTCGCGTTGCCAAAACCAAGAGAAATACAATCCAACAGGTCCGAAGGGGCAACGAACATAAACGGCCCCAGGCACCGAGCACTGAGCAGATGACCAGACTCGCGGGCAAAGGTGCCCACTCGCACACCCACTCACCGCCGATGCAGACGCACGTGAGCACGAAAACGCGTCTGGCGGCCAGGCACGTGCGTCCGAGATGGAGGGCCAGCCAGTAGTAGTTGCAGAGCAGACACAGGAGTGGCAGCAGTCCGTCACACTTGGACGGTCCCCATTTATCCGCGAGTGTGGAGACGGCGTTGCACAGGAAAACGAATGCTGGCAGCAAGAGCAATGGAGCGACGCCCTCTCGCCGCCCACTCCGGGGGAGGCAGTCACGTGACGCGTTCACTCTAAGGGTGGAGTTTGATGCACCAGGTGTGGCAGCGATGCGAGTCCATTCGAGGCCGATGGCCATTTTCTCATGGCCCGAAGAACAAGGCGCAACATCGGAAGAGACGCGCCGAGGATCCTGGGAGCCATCAAAACTCTGAGTAGGGGGCGCTACTTGCCGTGGTAGTTAATGTCACGTGCTGTTGAATATGTGGAAAGCCGAAAGCGCCATCAAATGGCCAGCGAGGTAATTTTTTTTTTTTTTTGTTTTTTTTATATATAATGAAATTCCATTTATTCTGGCTGTGTTCGAGATAATGGAATAAAAAGTTTACTTTTTTTTCTTTTGTTTTTTTTTTTTTAAAAAAAAAGTTGCTAAAGCTGCAAAATCTATTTATTTTGAAGATTTTAAGATGGGTTTTTAAAAAAAAAATTTTTTTTTTAAAGGAGGGAAGTTTTTTTTTATTGGGTCATAAATTATTTTTTTTGTTTTGGAGGGTTTTGAAGAAAGTTTTCTATACATTTTTAATTATCAGTTTAAAAGAATAACCATTCCTTTTTATTTACCACTCGATAGGCTTTATTAACTGCTTGCAAACAAATTTTTTTTAATCGTTAATTAAACGGTTTGCAAGTTTATTGATTCCTTTTGAAAAGATGAATTCGTACTCTTTTTAGAAAGAAGTTGTAGTAAATTTATTGTGACTTTCTTTTTCTTTTTTTTATTTATTATTTTTTATGTGAAAAGAAATAAGAAAATGAAAGAGTTATGTATGTGGAAGTATAAGAGATTGTAACCATTAACCAACATGTATTTATTAGTTACTCAATAACTTGTAGAAATTGAGGATGAAGAATGAGAAATGGACACTTTAAATCAAGGTCATAATATCGATGGATTATGATTTTCTGGAATGAAAGGTTGAAAGTATCATGAAATATTAAATGTAATGAAATTTGAAAAACGTCCTTCGGAATGAACACAAAAGACTAATGATTAAAAATTTAAATAGATAAAAAAAAATAAAATTCATATTCATTTTTTTCCCTTCCTTTTTTATTTTTTTTAAAAAAAGTAAATAAATACGTACAATTGTTGTTCACGTGTAGATAAAACCAAGGACAAATTTTTTATTTACAAATTTTTGAATTGAAAAAAAAAAAAATAATATTTGATATAAAAAATATAAAAAAAAAAACACAAATAAATAGCAAAACAACCAATAAACAAATATTTATTTAAATATTATTAAAATGTTGTTTTTTGAAACTTTGATAAAAAAATTGAATAGTTTTATATTTTTGAGAACACAGCCGGAGGTTTTATAATTCAGACTCATTATCTAGGTTACATTCACCATTCACATAATTCATTGCATTGGACACATTAATAAAACAAATGGAAAATATACGAGCCAAATAATCTCCCAATATCAAAAATATTTTTCTTGATTAAGATGAGATCAAGATGAGATCAAAATATCTATAGTCGATATTTTGATCTCCTATGAGTTAGAATTACAAGTTAAAATTTTTTTCCGTTGTTTTTCTATTTGTTTTCCTGATTTTCTGATTAATTTATGTGTTTTGGTCTTAAAATCCTGTTAGCCTGGTGAGTGTTTGGCATGTTGCACTTCTACGGATAAAACAGATTAAAGATTACATTTTAAATATTTAAAATTAAAGTTGTAAATTGCATTTACTACTCCAACTGGTTTTATTGGTATGGATCAAACTTGTTATGTACCAACAACACGATTACTTTCCGATTGCGCGGCTAATTGCTGGTTAGCTCATCAGAAACACATCAATTTTTCCTTTAACTGCTTTTTAATTATACAGAATTGGTAGTTATTATTGGACACTAACAAATGCAGTATGTAGGTTAGATTCATTCATTCTTCTATCAATTATTTTAATACGGAGCAGTGCAATTGATTATTACACAAGTGGCTTGGTATCATTTTTGCTCTATTTTTGTGAGGGAAAAAAAAACCACAGATAAGCCAGTTTTGGGTTCATAGCATTCTTTTATTTTAAATTTATTAAGAGAGATTTTATTTATTTTTTTATATATATATTTATTTATTTTTTTCTTAGTTTGAGATTTTATCAAAAAAGAACAAAGGTTATTGATTGTGAAAGTTAGAAGTAAAAAAAATCTTACAATGAAGTCATAAAATTTCGGTTTTCAAATTAATTAAACTTTTATTTTCCTTCCCATTAAGTTTTACTTGACAATGGAAACTTCATTTAGTTTGTGATTATTAGTTTTTTCATAATTATGGTAATGGTTGTAAAATGCAGGTAATTTAGAAAAAGAAAAAAAAATTAATTAATAAATTTTAAAAATTTGGAATTCCGAAGTTGTTAGATTTAATTAACCTATTTACTAACTCTGAGCTAAAAAAAAATTTAATGAAATTTTATCCATGCTTATTCTTGCCTTATTTTTCTAAGAAATAATAATTTGTTTGCCAGTTAATTGGATGCTGCAGGCTTTTAAACATGATATCAATAGATGACTGAGAAAGATGACAGAAGTATTCTGGATTTGATGCGTTGATTTTTTTATTATACAAAAATAAATTAACGTGACATTGTATATAAAATCTAGTATAATAAAATTTGTTGATTTTAAAGCAGACGATTTAATGACTGCCACCTAGTGTTTGGAATTATAACCACTCGTGTTATAACGCTTATAAAAAAAATGTCATGTCTGAACCCTTAAAATGGTATCATTGGTTCATCCTTATTCTGATTTTATGTATTTTCTTTTTGTGGTTATGGAGTAGCATGTTAGGACGATGCCAAACGATACGAGAAAATCAAATTGTTGTTGGCCCCATATATGTACATCGGATGCCATCTCCTCCTGCTTTATCACGAGAAGTTGATTCACAATTGTGTAAATCCAAACAACCCAAGCAAGCAAAAAGCGCCAGTGAAAAGAATAAACTTGTCCGATGTTGTCAACCCGGCCATTTCCATGTATCCAAAATTACAAAATCTGAAGATTGTCAAAACGGTGAAGCGATTCAAGCGAATAAAAAAGTTATTTGTCCCGTTCATCTTCTTAACAGAAAAGAAACGATCGAGGACTTTTTTCAGGAACGATTAAATCGATGTTATAAATTGTGAATGTAAATCGATTTTTTTTTAACATTGAAAATCTAAAATATCGACTATAAATTCAAACCGACTACATCTGTATAATTACAGATTCTCTCACTAGAGTACATCGCTTAATCCACGTCATTTTGCCACGCTGTTTATGTAGTTTTGTACGTGAAATTTAATTTGATTTTTACTAAACTACAGCTGATAAAAATGGTAAATATTAAAGTGTGTGTTATTATAAGCATTTCTGGTTATTAATTTTTTTTTTTCCAAAAATTAGTCGTCTCTTGATGTTATGAGTCGTTACATTAGCCCGGTGAATCCTGCAGTTTTTCCTCATTTATCCATCGTTTTACTCGCAATTGGGATATTTTTCACCGCCTGGTTTTTTGTGTAAGATTAATTGATGGTTTATCAACTGAAATGAGTACTTAATATTCTAAAACGATTCTGTTTATGATTTCCCGCATCTAAATCGATGCAGCAATTGCAAAAATTGATTTTTGTTTTCAGGTACGAAGTGACATCAACTAAATTTACCCGCGACATATTCAAAGAGTTGATCGTTTCATTAGTAGCATCAGTTTTCATGGGATTCGGGATTGTATTTCTCTTGCTCTGGGTTGGAATTTACATTTAAGTCAAGTTTTCATGGAAAAAAATGGAGGCAATGTTTTGTAAGTATACAATATATTTATTAAAGCTTATCATTATGGGGGTCCAGCAGCAAAATGAGGGCCTGCATGCATACTAGCTAATCCCTAGCATATCTTGTGTTTTTACACAACAATTAAGCGCTAAACATAATTTGTGGCCGCAAAATGGGCCTCTGGATCTCTTTATTTACATTCTCTTTAATGCTTTATTGCATTTATAGTTTCATGAATTTAAATATTTTTTGTTTTAATATTTTCAGATGACAACTGCTGTAAAATTTATTTTGAATAAATTTTTGTTATTTGAAGAATGATTTGAATTTTTTAATTTTCTGAAAAACACAAAGGAATAAAATTAAAAAATATTTTATATCCACATTGACGTTTATCAAGATCTAGATATAATCATTTGTCGGAAGTTTTGGAACTGGTTTTATCTTTGAGGCCGGCGAGTCCCTAATTAGAGAGATGTCATTTTGCGGAGATGTGGAATTTATTCAAAGGAAAGAAACGGTTTAAAAATATTTAATTCAGTAAAGAAATTCTATAATACAAATAGATGATCCAAAATGGTGTTGATACTAAATTAAAACTTAAAAAATAATAATAATACAATTACAATTATATATTACATGGTAAAATCAATCAAATAATGGAAACCTACATTAATTTTATTTATATTTCAATTAAATCTTTGAGAATACACTCAGAATACTGAAAATATGTGAATATCAATCAAAGAAATTGAGTTTCACAAAACTGTTGGAAGATATTTGGATTTTTTTAAAAATTGGAATATAAAAGTATAAAAAGTATATTTGTTATTACTTTACTATATTGTATATAGTTTTGTTACATGTAAATATACATTTGATAGAAAACGAACTGTACACAAGAAAAAAATTATTGATATGAATAATGTTATTATTATGCATATATTACAATAACAAAAAATTGACAAAAAGTCAGTCAATGAATGCTATAATGATTGTGCAAATCCATATACTGTAAAGTCTCAGTTCCCACATTTTATTAAACTTGGGTAAGTTTTATCTTTTTACATAGATTTTACAGCAGTTTGTTCTTCCTCTTCTGAACTACTGCGTAACTTCAATCCCTTTTTTTGTAACCTCTCCGGAGTGAGCATGTCTTCATCATCTGACAAATCATACCTATAAAAAGAACATTAGCATTGGCACTGAACATGGTTTTATATGTGAAGACAGCCTTATTGCTATTCGCTACAACAAAGTTATGCTTAGTTCCCACTTGGCAGATATTCCGACAGAAAATTTTCTGCTGTGCAGAAAAGTATGTTTTTCTGTCGTTGGTTCCCACCTGTGGACTGAAAAGTGGGCAGAAAAGTGCAGAAAAGTAGAATTTAAAAATGGATGCCAGCTAAGGAAGGCAATTTATAAACACTGCTGCTTTCTACACTCAAAATTTTCTGCCGGAGTTTCTGCCAAGTGGGAACTAAGCATAATGCTTGATTCCCACTTGGCAGAAACAGAGCAGAAAAAAATAGATTTTTGCCCAATTTTCAAATTTCGATTATCCCAATCCCTTTAATTAGGCAGAAAATAGTGGGCAGAAACAGAAAAAGTTAGATTTCTGCTCTATTTTCAGAAAATTGGGCAGAAATCGACTTTTTTCTGCTCTGTTTCTGCCAAGTGGGAATCAAGCATAATACTGTACTAGTGAAAGATGATATTACCATGGTTTAGCTTCAATATTCTTCTTCTTAATTCCATTTACATTTGGTTGTGTCCCTGCAGGCTTAAGATAAAATTTTATCAATATAATTTATATACAAACTATCAAAAATGCCAATAATGGTTACCTGCACAACTTCTTCTTTAGTAGAAACCAAAGTTTCTTGTTTCTGTCGTACTTTCAACGCTATTTTGATTGCATCACGGCTCCCAACTTCTTCGATCTTTCCAAGTTGATGGGAATGCCGAATACTTTCCGTATGGGATAGGTCACTCGGTGGAGGAAAAAGTGCACTTTCTGTCTTCGACACTTCACTCGGTGCAGGGGACATTCGGCTAACTGTAGAAGAATCTGGTAAAAGGTCCACAGAACCCGTAACTGTTTTCCACAGTGGAAACCCGCCCGCCCGAAGAGCAGCAAAATCTAGTCTAGTAATATTCTTTGCTTTAGAACTGGATGTTGAAGTATGATTAGCATTATTTGGGGTATTTAAGTTCTTTGATGCTAAGGGTAATTGAAAAATAGCCGAGCAACTTTGAGATTCTGCTAAATCCGATAGCGTGATGATGGATGTCTCTCCGCCGCTTGTGCTCCCATCATATTTTTGCATTCTTTCATTAGTTTGACTATCTGTTTTAGTATTATCAGCTTTGACCATTTCATACACTTTATCTCTTTCAGACTCTGTATAGTCTTTATTCGATGATTTTACGCTTCCGTCTTTTGTCGTTGCGATACTAATGGTATCCGCCGAAGTTCTTTTATCATTATCATTTCTCGCTAGATATGTTTCTTTAAAGTCTTCAGGAGTTATTTCATTGTGGTCATTGTGTGGTTTAATGTCTTTCCTCTTTGATGGCCATCTAATTGCAAACTTATGCAAGAATCCTCTACGTTTTGGCGCATATGGAAACCCGTCCGAAGACCTATTTATGCGTGGGTGAGGAACTGGTGGGACTTCATTTCTGAGCAAATCTGCCTTGTAGTCTTCTGAAATCCAATCGCAAATGCCGGTCCTGTTTGTCCCAGGGTTCTTTGAGGATGATTCCCAGGCTCGCACATCTTTTGTTTCCTTGATTAAGTCTGGCTGTGAAGACAAAAGTGTATGCTGGGGTTCTGTTATGGGTGATGGAGGCAATTCTTCATTGAATGTGTCACAGTTTTTTAAACTTGGACTGTCTGATGCCTTAGACATTACGGAACATTCCAGTCTGTTGGTACAAATGTTAGAGTCAATCTCGTCTTGTTTGTCATCTTTTGCTGGTTTTTCACTTTTAGTGGAGCTTTCACTCTTCACTGGTAACTGATTACCTGAATTTAGAGAATCTATAACTTCTAAAACTGTACATGTTACGTCATCCGGATCAGAAAAAGTTGATAGAGGGGGTCCGAGGTTATTTACAGTCAATTCACCAAGAAGTTTCACTAAAAATGGCGACTCCCTTGAGGATGGCATTGCCGGTCCGGGTATTGAAGGCACACTAGAAACTCTTTTTAATTCACCTGTTTGTTCTCCGCGGCGTTTTTGGAAATGACACACTTTTGTTTTAGTTGGGGTTTTATCTACCATAGGTTTATGTGGAACTAACTTTTCACATATGACACTCGCTGAGCCTAAACTTGTTAGTGATGATTCTGAAGTAGACAAATGTCCTAATTCTTCAAATCTCACATTTGAACTGCGGCAGTATACTTGGCCAAGAATCTCACTATAAAAATTAAAATTAATTATTCAGTATTTGAATTATTAATTCAAAAAATTACTTTAAAATTGCTATTGGTTTTCTGCAAGGATTTACAGAATGTCCCATTCTTGACTTGATCTTCCTCCATTTTTCATCCGCTGCTAAAATCTTCGCTTCTCTTTCAGCCAAAGCGGATTTTGAACAACAACGGTTGTAGCTTTCTTGTAGCTGACATTGTATGTTATCATACTGTTCTATTAAGTTCTCCAATAAATTTCTAACAAACAGGAAGTTCATTGAATTTGTTTTAATGATGATAATTTTAGTACCTAATACATACTGTTTGTCTTCATTTCGGGATGTGCTTTTTTCTTTATCATCGAACGTTGAATCTTGCTTAAGCACTTGAACTTCCGATACTACATATTCATTGAACTGATTTATGTGAGTCCTAAGTAATTTGAGTTCCGTTCCAAGCTCCTCTTTTTCTTTAAGGGATTTTCTGGCACAACTAAGAACATCTTTGTAATGTTTTTTCAGCTCAAATGTTTCCATTCTAACACTGCAAGAAAAAGAAATAAATTTTGTGTAATGTTTTCAAAGTGAGACTATTCACTTATGCAATTCTTCTTCTAATGATGAAACTTCATACGCTAGTAGTAAACTGGTTTCTAAAGCCGTCAAATATTCAAAACATGCTGTATGGCTAAATGCTCTAGCGGCATCAGCCGGCTTATGACCAAGATGGTTCTGAGCTGTTAAATCGACTTCATTTTCAACTAATACCTTTAGAATTTAATAAAATCTAAGTGTTAATTCATTTTCACTCGGTTATTAAACTTCCGCATACCTTAATGCAAGAAATATGACCAAATTTACTAGCAACATGAAGTGCTGTATTGCCATCTCCATCGCTAACATTCAAATTAATTTCATGGTTGTGCATATAGATAATTAACCACTTCAAAATAGCATCCTGGAATAAATTTTGAAATGTAATATTAATATTAAAAAAATAATAATAACAAAAAAAACAACAAATAACATAAATTAACATTGGTAGCTCAAATTGCATTTTGTTTGAAGGCAAGCAAGATAATTATATAGAATAATTTCAAGGTAGTCTACTTAATTTAAACATTCTATCCACAAAAAAGTAACAACAAAAAACAACTCACTTTGTTTACACATTTCAATTCTTTCAAAAAGTATTGGGTGGATTCGAGTTAAATTTCCAGCAACAACCAACCTGGTAATCATAACTCGTACTGAAGAATAGTTGCTGTATTCTGCATACCAATCGTTCTATTGAGCCCATTCCATCCCCACTTTTTCCTCCAAGAATCCTGGTTTCGTCACAAATCACTCAATGACGGCTAAGGAATGCAGGCACCATTCACTCTTGTTAAATGAACCCTGCTTACATGATGAGGAGAGGGGGGGGAATGGAGGGAAAAAAATGCACGAAGTCTAACCTCTGATCTTAACCTGGCCTTGCTCACCTTTACAATTTGCAAACAGCTTAAAGTAATTGATGATCCTACCTGACCGTATTTGGCGGCCCAATGAATAAGCGGCCTGGAATTGTCCGACAAAAGACGATCTCTCATGTCTGAGCATTCGATAAGAAACTTAAGGAACTCCAGATGACCTCTCTGTAGGAGAAATAAATAAATGATAAAACAAGTAAAAATATTTTTGTGAAAAAATATAATAAATTACTTTAATGCTTAGGACAATTGGTGTAAAACCTTGTTTGTTTTCATCGTATAGCGCTTCTTTGCATTCCTGGCCCTGCTCCAGAAGAACTTTGACGCACTCGACTTGACCATTCCAAGCACAGACATGGAACAAGTTGTTTCCATGTTGATCCGACAGGTTACGAATTAGAATTGCATCCATATTCTTAAGTGTGAGTAACTGTTGGGGTAAATTTTTTGATTTATTGATCAATTTATTTTTCTTTAGTTTTTTTTTTTTTTTAAAAAAAAAAATTTTCCACAAACCAATTTTTCAGTTTCTCCTTTTTTCACCAATTCAAACACATCTTTTATCCAATCCGGTGTTTGACCACGAGCAACAGGCACACGAGGTTCACATACCATCCTATCTCTTTTGGAGGATGAACTAGGTGTTAAGACTTTGGATTTTGAATGATTGGTTGTTGGATGATGGTTTTTTGGTGTTTGAGCCAGTTCAACCAGAGTTTCTAGAATTGAAACTGTCTGCAGGTGCGTATTTTGACGACTAGATCGACCCGTTCGCATAGGTAAAACCGGTAATAACTCCGTAGAAGTGTGCAACAATAGAGATTTCGAGATTTTAGAAGGTTCTAATTTACTTTTCCGCACTTCTCTCGTCTGTAAATCAAGTTAGAACAAATCAAAGACTTATTAATCAACCCTAAATTGAATAAAAATCTTACCTCATCTTTCTTCACCCTCTTGGTGCAGCAAGTCCGATTTACTCTTTGTCTTCTCCCACTGCCTCCTTTACTTTGCCGGTCCAATTTCGACCGACAACGCATAGGCCAATCTTTAAAAAATAAAAAAAATAAAAATGAAAAATAATTTTTTTTTAAGACTTGAACTCGACCATCCAGCAACCGTGCAAACTGGCCACTATCGAGTCAGGAGGATGAGAGGCGCCACCTGGCATCCACAGCTGCCTCGCGACCTTTCGACCCCATCCCCCCTCTTTCCCAAATACCTCCGACATTGAACGCAACAACATTTCGCATCTTACCTAGTAAAATGTTCTCCAAACTCTCCAAATCATACTCTTCGGCATCGTTGAGCACGGGGTTATCGTTCATCTTTAAATTGCTCCTGCACGAGATGATGAAATGAGAAATTCAGTGTATCCTGAATTTAGAAAGAAAAAAAAATAATAATTTGAAAATTGTTTTGACCTTGGAGATGATGAAAAATGAAAATTATGGTTTTCAAAAGGTGAAGCTACGTTTAGTCGTTTATTTAGTATGCACGAAAAATGCAAGATGGCTGCCGCGAATCATTACAACCTTGAAAAGTGAAAGATGCATTCGACAGCAGATGTTTTCGGGAAAATAAGTTAGCCCTAAATACTTCTGGTGAGGTATTACGGCAGGTGCGCCCCATCTGGCACACCCGCTTAATGAAGGCCCTGTCCCCCTGTGTCATTTGGCGTTTCCCCTCGAGAAAAAGCCACACCAATTTCCAACGCTTGATTCAATCATTTTCGTCGTGACGAACCATTGGTTTGCGAATACGGAAATGAATGTTGTGGTTTTTGAAGGAATTTTTGTTGGAGTTTGATTTATTTGTGTGTTTGGGAGATGTTCTGGGGATGTTTTAGGTTGGATGGGGAGATTTGTTGAAGGAGGTAAAGAGTTGTGCATACCTGAGCCGGTCATGGAGCTGCATACCTATGATGTTCGAGTCGTGATTCAGCCACTAACGAGCCTACGACCCCTTTGGCGACTCGGGTATGATGAGTATCTTGTTTAATGTTTGGAATATATTCTATTATTTTATTTAAGGGATGGTTTTTAGTGTTTGATTGTGTTGTGATTTTTTTTTTTTTTTTGTGGAATGGAGAGATGGAATTGCAATCAATTTTATAATTAAAAAAAAAGAGACGCGGAAAGTATCGAAATATTTATTCTTTTGGGTGTGAATTTTAGAATTTTTAGTTGGTTAGAAAAATTATTTTTTATTCCAATTAAAAGTAATTTTTCAAAATTTTTTTAAAAATTTTTTCATTAAATTTCCATTGTTTCCATTAAATTTCTATTGTTTCCATTAAATTTTCAATTTTTCCATCGTAATTTTTATTGAATTTCAAATTTTTTTATTGTGATTTTTATTGTTTTCATCAAATTTTCAATTTTTTTATTGTTTTCATCAAATTTCCAATTTTTCATTAAATTTTCCAATTTTTCATTAAATTTTCCAATTTTTCATTAAATTTTCCAATTTTTCATTAAATTTTCCAATTTTTCATTAAATTTTCCAATTTTTCATTAAATTTTCCAATTTTTCATTAAATTTTCCAATTTTTCATTAAATTTTCCAATTTTTCATTAAATTTTCCAATTTTTCATTAAATTTTCCAATTTTTCATTAAATTTTCCTATTTTTCATTAAATTTCCAATTTTTCATTGAATTTTCCAATTTTTCATTAAATTTTCCAATTTTTCCATCAAATTTCCAATTTTTCCAACAAATTTGCAATTTTTCCATCAAATTTCCAATTTTTCCATCAAATTTCCAATTTTTCCATCAAATTTCTAATTTTTCCATCAAATTTCCAATTATTCCATCGTCATTTTCAATTTAGTTCCATCAAAATTTTCAATTTTTCCATCAAATTTCAAATTTTTTCCCATTTTCAATTTTCAAATAAAACATTTACTATTTAAACTTATACAATATCATTTCCAAAAAATTTAATGCGACAAGTTATGTTAAAATTAATTTTTTTCTCCTAGAAACTATGTCACAACCCAGTGGGCACACCTGGCATGTGACACTTATCCCAACCTAGCCCGGTTATTTCACAATAAAAAATAGATTATTAGACATTAAATGTGTGACTCTGATGTTGTGCTTCAAATTAATATTTAGGTTTAGTATTCTCAAGCCAAAAGCCATAATTTAATTTCATCCATTTTTTTCCCACTCCGTGTGGATATTCGCAATTAGCACACGCAAGTAGTTGTAACAAGCTCCCACTAATTTTTTTTAAGGATGGGTACATAACATAACTCTGTTGCAGCCTGATATTTCCTACCAAACATAAATGAGGGAGTGTTCCGACCAAAAATTCTACTTCATTCAACAAGTAAATTGTTCTTCCACGTGCCTTGTGGCCTATTATTCCAACCCTACTTCACCCCGGTGCAGTGGGTGGAGATACAGTGACACACCCACAGAATGTGATGCGACAGCACAATATAATAAATTCTTCTCCTTCAAATACCTCGTGACAAAAACGTGAAAAAAAAATCGAATCAGTCAATCAGAATACAGATGACTTTAGGCATAACAGTACAGTACAACAATATTTATTTAAAGCAAAAGCAATGCTCATCGTGTGGCGCCAAATTTCATGTATGCTGTTTGGTCATGAGGTCACGACCAGTACATGAGTTAACTAATTAAAAATATCAGAAAAATTATTTTTTCACTACTGAAAATTATTTTTCACTACTGAAAATTATTTTTCACTACTGAAAATTATTTTTCACTACTGAAAATTATTTTTCACTACTGAAAATTATTTTTCACTACTGAAAATTATTTTTCACTACTGAAAATTATTTTTCACTACTGAAAATTATTTTTCACTACTGAAAATTATTTTTCACTACTGAAAATTATTTTTCACTACTGAAAATTATTTTTCACTACTGAAAATTATTTTTCACTACTGAAAATTATTTTTCACTACTGAAAATTATTTTTCACTACTGAAAATTATTTTTTAATGTGATAATCAATTTTTTTTTAATTTATAAGAATTATAAGACATTTATAATAAGTAAAACTTATTTTTTTCTATTAATAACGATTTATAACAAAAGAAAATCTGGATAATGTTGTATCTAGTACCAATTTTAGATCCACTCTTTTCCCCCAAATGAACAATACCAAACTTCATGCTTGAAAACAAACGCCACATTCCACACATTCCTTTCTTACAAGGCTGCAACCCCTCAACATCAACCAACCACTCCAAACCCAACATCAAACCAAAATTTCCCTACACACAAATATCCAATTAAATGTTTAAAAAAAATTTATAAAAATACAATATAAATAAATATAAGAACAATGCACACTCTGACCAAATAATAATAATTTCCACATTTTCCACCCACACAAAGAAAAAAATTCACAAAAACATTCACCAACATTAAAATACAACAAGAAAAAATCAAATATCTCGAGTAGCTAGGAGCTAGAATGTAGTATGAAGGTACAGGCGCCATTACAAGAGCCTTGTAGTGTAAATGATGATGAAAATTCCATCACTTACCTTCACATTTGCAGCTGCGAATACTTCGTTGGTAATTATTCACGTTTGATTAGCCACTTGTAACCGAGTTGACATGTTGAAAACGAACGGTTTCGTTGCCCGTGCTATCCAGAATGAAATCACTGAACCAAGTTTATGGCAGCCAAGTCGACATCGTTCCTACGTCATCGAGTATTCAACTGGTGGAAACGGTTCCCCGGGGGGCTCGAACAAGTTGAACTATTAAACATTTTTTTTCTTAGCATTAAAATCACTCCTCATCGATCAGTACGAGAGTTAAGAGATCGAAATATTGGAGGGAAAAAAATGAAGGAGGGTTGAGGGGATGTGTTTTCGTGTCGGTTTTTTTATTTTTTATTTTATTATTTTTTTTTTTTGCTGGTGAGTTTAAAGGGAATAAAGGAAATGGAAAGGAGGTGGGGGACTGGTGGGAAGGGTGGTACTACGAGGTTGAAGAATGAGGGAGGGATTGCAACTCCACGTGACGGCTTGAGGTCAATGCAGCTCCTGTGGAATTGGAGTTATTTCACCTTTTCACCCATTAGTTTGAAATAGTTTGAGTTTTGGGAAGAATTTTTATTTTTTTTTTTGAAAAAATTTTGTTTAATGATTTGATGGGCCTTGGAGGTAATAAAGTTGGGGCTTGAAGTGTTTTGGGATTTTTTGATGGATGCATTTTTATAATTTTTATATGCCATAAAATAAATTTTTAATTTTTTATTTTATTATTTTATTATTTGATAAAATTAAATGTAAAACATAGAAATAAAAATTTAAAAAATGAAAAATGCGGTACACGATAAATTGCAAATAAATACTAGAATGCAGTTTAATTTTTATTTTTAATTTTTTTTTGCGATTTTTGTATTCTATTCTCACGATTCAATTCAAATTTCCCTCTACCGTGGCCATCTTTCATTTCTGTATGCGCGCGCATTGAATTATTCTCTGATTCTGCAATCATTTGATGGAACAAAATGGCTGGTTCGGTAAGCTTGTGTGTTTTTTTGGGGGAAATATTTAATGTAGATTTTAATGTATTGAATTATTAGGACAGTTTAACAATACTTGATCAAGATTGTAGGACGGCTATTGATTTCGCTGAACTCTATTTCAAAACATTGGATAAATGTCGTCACGTAAGTAAACAAACACCGATATGTAATCCAATCCTATTAATAAGTGTTTTGTTTTGAAGAAATTAGCAAAACTGTACATGGACGACGCTCGTTTACTATGGAATGGTAACTGCGTGAATGGAAACGAGGCGATTACTATGTTTTATAAAAATCTACCCATTAGTGAAACACTAGTGTGTAGTTTAGATACACAACGTGTGTTAGGTTCGATTTTTTACGTTTAAAAAATGTTTTAAACGGTTTTATTAATATTAATGACTAATTTCAGGTGAAGCTGTGAATGGCCAGACAACTATACTCGTGCTCGTCGCTGGTACCATAAAATTCCAAGAAAAACTCGCGACTCCGTTTCAGCAAAATTTCGTTCTCACTGTTCAGAAAGATGTATGGAAAGTTGTTACGGATTGTTTTCGCTTTCAAGAAACAGTTCTGTAAAATATTAACAAACTTAGAAATATCTATTAATTTTTATTTTTATTGTACAAATGAAATTGCATAAGTATTATATAAAAAATGTTCTTTTTATTTTTTCCTGTCTATAATCTAATTCATTCCAGGTTTTCTCTTTTTTTAGACCTAAAAATTCAAAAAAGAAAATTTATTTTTTTTGGCATTTTCTATGAAATTTATTTTTTAGTTAAATTTTAAAATATTGTAAGTTAGTTTAGATGATAGTTTAGATGTTTGGTTATACATTCGGGGACGTAACTCAGCGGTAGAGTGTTCGCTTCGCATGCGAAAAGCCCCGGGTTCAAATCCCGGTGTCTCCAAGTAGACACACCAGATATATATCTATTTTTTTTTATATAAGAATAAGGAAAATGAAAGAGAATAAGATATCTCTACTCTTCTCTGAACTAGACTACCGTATTTTTTTCTTTTCTTCTGTTTACGACAAACACTTAATGGTTTTGTTTTGATTCAATAATCTATTTAAATTTCTCACTACCTTTGATTTGAATTATTCTGGGACCTGAAATAAAATATGACCCGGGAAATGGGAACAAGATCTTAAAACAAGACCTGAAACGGGGGACCAAGAACAATATCGGAGAAATAAAATGGGAACAAAATCCGAAAATTTTATCCCCTTGGTTGAAACCGAGATTGGAACGATCTATTTAAATTTTCGTCCACCGAGCCATCTTTCTTTTTGTATGCGCGCGCATTAAATTATGAAAATAAGACTCGGGAAGTAGGAACAAAGATCCTAACGTTTATGATTATTTAGAAACAAGATAGTGTATCAAGATGACATAAAATCCCTTGAGTTTGGAACAAGATCCGAAAACAAAACCTGGCCACCTGGATGCAGGATCTGGAATCACTATTTATAGATTATAATTTGTGGTGAAACAACTGTCAAGATGGCTGGATCGGTAAGCGTGTTTTGTTTTGACATGTTGATATAACCGAGTATTAGAGATATTTTTAATGTATTTATTAACTTAATTCTCATTTTAGGACACTGCGAACATAATTGATCAAGATTGTGTGGCGGCTGATAAATTCACTACACTTTATTTCAATAATTTGGATAAATGTCGTCATGTAAGTACCGATATACGAAAATTGAATTTTAAAAAGTGATAAAATACTAATCGTGTTATTTTATTTTGTAGAAATTAGCAACACTTTACATGGACGATGCACGTTTAGTATGGAACGGAAATTGCGTGAATGGCAAAGAGGAGATTACCATGTTTTACAAAAATCTACCTATTAGTGAAACAACATTGTGTAGTTTAGACACGCAACGAGTGTTAGGTTTGAATTTTTGTAGTTTAAAATGTTTTTATTGCTTTATTAATATTAAAAACTGTTTTTGTAGGTCAAGCTGTGAACGGCCAGGCAACTATAGTCGTCCTTGTGGCTGGCACCATAAAATTCCAAGAAAAACCTTCGACATCATTTCATCAAAATTTTGTTCTCACTGTTCAAAAAGATGTTTGGAAAGTTGCGACGGATTGTTTTCGTTTCCAAGAAACGGTTTCGTAAAATAAAAAAAAATTAATCGTGCATCACTGTTTATTTTCATTGTTATTGAACTAAATAAATCGTATTTATGACCGAAAATGCTACTTTTAACTCTTTGTGTTTCGTTTATGTAGGAAATCTAAGTTTTCTTAATTTTTCGACCAAAAAGTATTGAATTTGGTTTATTAAAAGCGCCATCTGTTGGTGTTTCATTTTAAAATTACAAAATGGTGGCATTTTTGTAGTCCGCGAATTGTGTAGGAAACAATTGTTTATAGCCTTATAGGTACGTTTCTAATGTCATGAAGGGTCTTGTAATTATTTCTATTATCAGTGTGAGTGTAAAAAATGTAAAAGAATTGTTTTATATTAATTTTTCAAATTATTTTTGTTTTTATTTTGTTAGATTGTTATTTTCACACTGGCTTGGAAACTGCAGTTATCATTATTTAGTCGTGTGATGGCTGCGGCTGCAACAACAAATTCAACATCATCAGCGATACATTCAATAGCTTATGTGACAACACCGAGTGAGGATGTAGCCAAGAAATTAGCCCAGTAATATACGTAAAACATATATAAAATTAAAATTATTTATAACGAAGAAATTTTTTTTAGTGGTTTACTTCAAAAGAAACTTGTTGCTTGTGTTAATATAGTGCCAAAAATCATCTCAATGCAAGTGTAAATTAGATAAGAACAGACTGAAATACTAAAAAACTTATTTTTGCAGATACGAATGGAAGGGTGAAATTAACGAGGATAAAGAATCTCTTATGGTATTTTTAGTGAACTTAAATTTTTGATGTATTTTAGTGATTTTTTTATCATAATTCATAGATAATTAAAACCCGAACTTCGAAGGTTGATGAAGTAACCAGTTATGTAAAGTAAGGAAAATGTCATTACAATTTGTTTCAAACTAAAATTTTTTCTTTTTTTTTTCTTTTTTAATATAGGGAAAATCATCCGTATGAAGTTTGTGAAGTAATTTCTTATCCAGTAAGTAAAGGTTTAAAATTTAGAATTTTGATAATTTAGATCGTTATTTAAAATTTCAGATTACCCAAGGAAATCCAGATTATTTGAAATGGATAAGTGAAGTTGTTCCAGCAAATGTATAAACAGAAATTTGTACAAATGGCTAAAACGTGACAAATTTCAATAAAGTTGGCAAATTTTATTCATTTTGTATCAATTTTATTTAACAATTTATAGTTTTTCTTAGTTTTAGACTTTTTTTTGAGTAAATATTTAAATTTGATTTTGTGTAAGGCGCAATCTGTTGGTATTTTATTTAAAAATTACAAAATGGTTGCTTTTGTTTTGTGTATCTGATGTCTGCGAACTGAAGAAAACATCTAATTAAGGTACGTTACTGTGCCATGAAGAATGTCGCAATTATTTATATCAAGTTTAAACATTTAAAAATTTCAATTACCCTATTTTTGGTTATATATTTTTTTGATTTAGTCGTGTAAACTGAAATTTATCTGATGGCTTCGACAACAAACGAAACTTTTTCAGGGTTACATTCAATAATTTATGTGACAACCCCTAGTGATCAAGTATCCATGAAATTGGCGTAGTAAAATTGGCATAGAATAATTACATACAACTGTAATTACATCTATAGAAATGTTCTTTTTAGTGGTTTAGTTCACCAGAAACTGGTTGCTTGTGTTAATATAGTGCCAAAAATCATTTCAATGCAAGTATAAATTAAATAAATTCAAACTAAAATACTAGAAAATTTATTTTTACAGATTTGAATGGAAAAATGCAATTAATGAGGCTAATGAATCTTTTATGGTATTCATTGTGATATTAAAATATCGATTTGTTATATTATATTGATTTTTCGAATTCTAGATAATTAAAACCAGAACTTCGAGGGTCGATGACGTGATCACCTACATGAAGTAAGTTTAAGACTATATTACAGTTTTCATTGAACCAAATATTTTTTTAGGGAACATCATCCGTATCAAGTCTGTGAAGTTATTTCTCATCCAGTAAGTAAAACATTAAAATCTAAATACTTTTAAATAATTTTTATTAAATTACCATATACTAGTACAGTATTATTTATATTTGTATATTTACTGGGGTTCAAGTCCTAGCTCGGGCTCCAATGGAGTCTGGGCTGTTTGTTTTTCACAAGTACGGAAGTGATGAGAACATTAAAGCCATTGATTTACAATCTAATTTCAATGTGTTTTCGAGTTATTTATTTCTTATAATATTATTTATTATTATTATTTATAATTTTAGATAACCCAAGGAAATCCAGATTTTTTCAACTGGGTAAGCCAAATTGTTCCAGAAAATTAATAAATGCCAATTTGTACAAGTGCTACAATTTTCCAATAAAGTTCTGTCTACAGTTTACAACTGTTTGCAATCTCTATCTTTTTTTTTTAAACGAAATGCAGAGTAAGGCCAGGACACTTTGACTTTTCATGGTTTCATCCACTTTTCTCACAAACATAACATCCCTTTTTAAATATTGACTCAATGTCTCGATCTACTAAAAACAAACACACTTTTACTCAGAGAAACGTGACAAAACATGATTGCAAACAACAAACAGTTTCTTCGTATAAACTGGATATTCGGTTCAGTTTCTTTAATTATCAACAGATGTCAGCCCGCAGTGTATTACTGACACGCTCCACTGCATTTTCTACTGAATACACTTTAGTTATTCAACTGGCAACTGCACATCGCATCACCTTCAAAGGTACATTTTTTTGGGGTAAAATTTCTAAATTTTTGTATAAATTGTTTTTTTTTGTTTTCTGTTCTTATCGCAGGATTGATAAATCAAAAATCAAACTGGATCTTCGTGCTTTGCCGGTTAGACGTATTGACAGCATCACTGTAAAAATGGACATGACTTATTCAGAGTTATTATGGGCAAGTTTATTTTTATTGCTGATAATTCTATTGTGGCATTACTACAACGATGGGGCGCGGATTCGAGAATTGATAAACAAGTTGCCTGGACCTCCTGCATGGCCACTCATTGGAAATGCCTTGGAACTGTATGTGGATCACGCAGGTTTGTTTGATTATTTATACAGGAAGTTTGTGCGAGTTTATTGCTTTTTCTGCTTTATTTTCTCAAAAGCGGGTTTATTATTTTTGATAATTAAAAAAAAAAATATATAATTTTAATTGGTCTAGTAAAATTTTCAACTAGGACAAAGACACATAAATTGATGGGTAACACATTGTAAAACGAGTTTGTTGTCACCTCTGACAACAACGCAACATTTCAATAGTCATTCAGTTGTGTTCCCAATCTCTATAGTACATGATGACCGACCTATTTCGGTTAACGGACAATGCAATTTTATGGTGATGAGTGGAAACTGGAAAGAAGGGAAGGGTACTTCAAAGAATTTTGTATTATTGAAAGTAGTTGAGCTGCCCCTGGATTTCCCTGAACAACACTGATTGAAGAAATGACTTTTAAATAATTTTTTTTAATTATTTTTTTTTTCCAGTTTTTTTTGAATTGATGGCTGCTTGTACTTTTTGTCATACTAGATGCAGGTTATACCGATTGTGGTTAGGCTTGAAACCTTATCTCGTCGTATTTCATCCCGAAAATGTCGAGGTAAAAAAATGTGCATAAATCAGATAAAAATTGTATACTTTTGTTGTTGATTTTAAGGCAATTTTGTCGAGTAACAGTCACATTGAAAAATCGAGTGACTACAACTTTCTTCATCCGTGGTTAGGAACTGGATTGTTGACAAGGTTTTTTTGTCACATTGTTTATTTTACTCGTATTAGTGTCATTTGAGAATTTGATGTTTCAGTAAAGGTGCAAAATGGCGCTCTAGACGAAAACTACTCACTCCATCATTTCATTTTCGTATTTTGGAAGATTTCATATCAGTTTTCAACGAACAAGCCGAGGTTTTGGTGAATAAATTAAGAATTGAAGCTAAAAAACCTTCATTCGATATCTTTCCACTCATGACACTTTGCACACTAGATATTATTTGTGGTAAATAAATTTTTTATTGTTTTTGAATTTGTCACAATTTGACATTGTTTTTGATGTCTTAAAGATGCGGTCATGGGTCGACATGTAAATGCTCAAGGATGTGATAATTCACCATATGTAAAAGCCACTGAAAGGTATAAAATTAACGTAAAAAAATTAAAATGCACAGGTTAATTATTATAACTTATAGAATAAAAGAAATTATTCATTCGAGACAAATGCGAATCACTCTTTGGCCGGATTGGATATTTTGCTTCACAAAAAGTGGCAAAGAACACGCACAATGTTTACAAATTTTACATAGCTTTACAAATCAAGTAAGAATGTCACTTCTTTTAACATTGTTGCACTGTTTTATTGGAAACAAAGGCATAATGTTGCATGCAACATTGCCATATCGTTGCCGCGGTTCTCATAATTATATTTAAACTTATTCTTAGGTGATACAAGAGAAGAAGGCGGAATGGCAATACAGGAGAAAAGTCAACTCAGATTTTCACGATCCTTTGCTCGGTTGTCGGACACGACTCGCTTTTCTCGATTTACTCATTCAAGCTGCGGATGGAGGACGCAATTTGAGTGATCTGGACATTCGAGAGGAAGTTGACACTTTCATGTTTGAAGGCCACGATACCACAGCTGCTGCTATCAGTTGGGCCCTGTATTTACTCGGGTCGCATCCTCATATCCAAAGAAAAGTACACGAAGAAATCGATTCCATATTTGGTATTCATTGCACCCGAATAATTGAATTTAAGAAATAAAATTATTTGTTTTTTTTTCTTAGGTGACGATTTCACTAAACGCATACGCTCCGAAGATCTAAAAGAAGTGAAATATTTAGAATGCGTTATAAAAGTAAATAAGTACCATAGCTGTTTTTTTTGCATTGTTTTTTATTATTGTTAATATTTGGTTAATACATAGGAATCACTCCGACTTTTTCCATCAGTTCCAATATTTGCGCGATATTTACAGGAAGACGTTGTTATTGGTATTTCGATGCTTTCCTGCGTAACACTGTTTTTAATTCACTATTATTTTGGTCAATTTCAGATGGTTACACCATTCCTGCTGGAGTTACAGCCATTGTATTGGCTTACATGTTGCATAGAGATCCGACAATTTTTCCTGATCCGGAAATGTTTGATCCAGATAGGTTTTTGAAGAAAAATATCCAGGAAAGGAATCCTTACGCATATATTCCATTTTCAGCTGGACCGAGAAACTGTATCGGTAAGTAATTTGTGGTACAATTACTACCTTAGATAAGTCGTAAATGATAATTTTATTGTTTAGGTCAAAAATTCGCATTGATGGAAGAAAAAGTGGTGTTAATTCATATTCTGAGGTCTTTTGCTGTTGAATCGATTCAGACGTTAGAAGAAATTGAAGTTACTGCAGAATTGATTATAAGGCCCAGAAATGGGATTAAATTGCACTTAAAACCGAGGGAAATGACATGTAGTACCGTAATTAATTAAAATGATAAAAAAACAATAATTTAATAACAGTAGTAACATTTATTTCGACTTTTTTGCTTTGTTTATACTGTAATGGTTTTTATTTGGTTTTGGAGATAAAATATAATGAAAAAGAGGGAAAAAAATTTTTTTTATTGCCGCCTGTGTTTAGATCCTAAAACTGTTGAGTATTTAAATTTACATTTGTATTCTATAATTATCTCCTAATGAAATAAAAAACAATTTTGTTCCAAAACCTTCTGTCAATCAGTATTTTAAATGAATAAATATTAAAAAAATTTTGATATTGATGTTTTTATGTTGGTGGATTTTATCACCAGACGGCAAAACATACGAGTTCTCTAGAAGCTTCTGTACGTTTTCATTGGGTGTTGCAAATGACTGCGCGCGTCGTTTATTCTCGAGTTTATCTATGACGTCACTTTGCGCATGTGCGAGGCGAGCAAATCCCGTCCCTCGTGATATTTGAGATTTACAAATCTCAATAAATCCATCAAATCCAATAAATCCACACAAATCCAATAAATCTACACAAATACACCAAATTTGATACAAATCTATAGAAATCCATAGAAATCCATACCAATCCATACAAATCCACTCAAATTCAAATCCAAATCCTGGAAAAAAGGCACTAAATATGGTATAAATACACACCAAATCCACGAATTCCAATGTAAATACGTAAATCCACTACAAATCCACCAAACTCAGCTGAAATCAACAAATCCGGCTTGGACCTTACAAATATCAAAAAAGCAGATTTGATGACCTTTTTTCCTTTTTTTTGCTTATGCACCCCACTTCCGGACAAGATTTCGTTCGGAACCCCCACTTCCGGACAAGATTTCGTTCGGAACCCCCACTTCCGGCGCGCCAATACGCCCGAAATTAATACAAATCCACCCGAAATTAATACAAATCCACTTCAGATCCCACAAATCTGCCAAATCTACATCAGATTTTTGGGATTTACAAATCTCGTCCCGAATTTTTGCGAATGATTACCCCCTCGGGCGAGCATGTGCGAATGCAGCAGCCATGGTAGCGAGCAAGAGCAAGGTTGAAGAGGATATACAAACACATTCATGTGAGTTTCGTTTTGGTTTTAGTTATTTTAAAATAAATTGCTTGTTTTAATTTTAGTAGGCATTTATTAATGATATGTTTTAATATTTTAAAATTTAGATGCTTTGTATTGCGGTGTGACGCGATATGGCCTAGAAGAAAGAAAAAAATTCAATTTAAATAAATACAAACAGGATAAATAAAAATTCAAATTTAAAATATTAATTAACGACTATTTTAATGCATACTCAAATTACTGTAAAAAGAAACAACGCATTGAAAAACTGACATGAATAAATTTGAATATTAAAATACAAAGCAACTAAATTTTAAATAAATGCCTACTAAAATTAAAACAAGCAATTTATTACTAAAGAACAAAACGAATCTCACCTGAATGTGTTTGAATATCCTCTTCAACCTTGCTCTTAAGTCTTGAGCTCTAGGTCGCTGCACTCCAAGCGAATAACAGAATGGCACCGGAGAAGCTGAAACTGCCAACAGGAAATTCTAACTCTGAAATCTCCGGATGCCCCAGGAGATGGCGCACCTGTCCGGGTCACGTCAGTTCCGGTCTACCTTTCCGGTCGCGCGATCGCTTTGAACTTTCCTCAGGTATCGTTTTTTCGAAAATTTTTATTTCTAACCTAAAAAATTTACTTTCTTAGACTTAAAAGTAGAATATTAACGTTATCATGTCGAAAGATAACTTTTCCTTCAATTTTAACACCGTTGGTGACAACCAAAGTGATGTTGTCAACCAGCCGGTTGACCCGACCACGATTGACTTGACCAGCGCGGCGGTCAGCCAGCAAATCGATCCAAACGATTTCCAAGCTCTAGCATTGCAAGTTCAGCAATTGAGCTCGATTTTGCAGGGTTTAACGAAAAACACTGCGGCTTTGGGGGCGTCTACCTCCCGAGCCAATTTGACCACGCCGCCTCCGGCCGTTCCACTAGTCGTTTCGCCGACTCCTATGTTAAATACGTCTAATTCGACAACAACAGTTGCAGAATTCGATTTTGAGGACGCGGCCAAGGATGTTTTAGAAGTGGCAACCCAATTTGGGCCCCCTATTCCAGATTCTCTTGAATCACTGGTAAACAGGAGTTTATTCCAGTTCTCGATGGACCTCAGGGACAAGGTCAGAACCAGGTATATGGTTCCGTCCAATTTAAAATATTTGGACCCTCCCTCATGTGAGGGCACCTTTATCCAAGAAGTAGCGGCGCCATCAAAAATCCAGGATAAGGCAATGAGACTTATCCAGCAGACGATGCTACGCGCGCTCGTACCGCTGACCAAGACGATGGTCGACATCTCAGTCGCCATCCCGACCTCCAACCCAGTTCTCAATACTTGAATCAATTATCGGACGTGATAATGATGATTGGAGGCGCAAACACACTAATCAACCGAAAAAGGAGATGTGATTTGCAAAAATTGGTTTCAAGCCAGTACAAGCCCCTTTGCATGTCTTATGACACCTTTCCCTTTGATCTGTTTGGACCAGATATGGTCAAAAAGATGGAGGATATCGATAAAGTGGCAAAATTCACCGCCAAAGTCGTTGGCGAGAAAAAGGTCGAGCGACGCGATTACAATCGCCTAAATCGCGGACGCGGGGGTCATCAATTCAACCCCTATTCTCGCCCCCTTATTATCCAAATCAGGATAATCAAGGGAATGGAAATAGGCACGGCCACGGAGGTAGTAAAGAGCTCTTACCTATTTCCACAAATCACTTATTTCCCTGTCTTTTCAGGGAAACCGAAGGCACCGCCCAAACCGTCGCCGAAGAAGAAGAAGTGATTTGTCCAATTTCTCCTGTATCTGTTCACGATTCGGTAAATAAAATTTATTTTCCGTTACACAAATGTGTCAAGTTTATTCCCGGTGGTCTGGGCACAAAAATAAAAAATTGGGCTTCTATTACATCCAATAAGTGGATTTTTAGAACTTTAAAAGGTATCACCTTTGATTTCATTAATGAAAACTTGGTCGTTGATTCGAGAACGAATTACTACATGTCTCTGGTCGAGACAACAGCTATGACAGCTGCTATTCTCACCATGCAAGAGCAAGGAATTATTAAGGTGGTGTCACCAGTTTTTGGCCAGGTGCTTAGCCCTGTTTTTCCAGTTCCCAAACCAGATGGTTCAGTTAGGATGATTTTAAATTTAAAACAATTTAATACCAATTTGGAATATAAGCATTTTAAAATGGCCTCTGTTAGAGATGCCATAGCGCTTATGCAAAAAGACTTCTTTATGTTTAAACTCGACTTAAAAAATGCTTTTTATCTGGTTCCGGTGCACGAAAACTACAAAAAATATTTGCGTTTTCTCTGGCTCGGTGTTCTTTATGAGTACCAAGTGATGCCAATGGGTTTGGCGCATGCACCTAGAATTTTCACAAATTTAATGGTCCCAGTTTTTGCTCATCTAAGGGTTTTGGGCCTCTGCGGAGTTCCCTACCTCGATGATAGTATTTTCATTTGTCGATCTCCTGAAGTCGCCTTGAACAACTGTGTGACAGCCCTAAATTTAATACAAAGCTTAGGCCTTGCAATAAATTGGGAAAAATCGGAGACAACTCCGACAAAGACTATCGAATTTTTAGGTTTAATTTTAGATTCGGAAAAAATGTCTATTTCGCTGCCCACACGAAAAATCGATAAAATTCAAAAACTAGCTTTAGCTCTTGTGGGAAAAAACTCGGTGCAAATTCAAGAATTGGCCGTTTTTATTGGGAACTTGGTGTCAGCCGAGCCGGCTCTTCACCACAGTTATTGGTATATAAAGCCATTAGAGGCCTTTAAAACCGGACAACTGATCAAAAATAATAAAGATTATGATGCCTTTGTCCCCTTTATCCGGATATAAAATCCGAACTCCAAAGATGGGTAGGGATAGATATGTTTACCCCCAAATCCCTACTATCCACCGTCAGTACAGTGGACATTTTCACGGATGCATCAAAAAAGGGATGGGAGCAGTTTGGGGAAACTTGGAAGCAAATGACCACTGGTCAGTTGAGGAATCCAAGTTCCACATAAATGTACAGGAACTGCTTGCGGTGTTGTTCGCCTGGAAATCCTTTTTTCCTTTCAGTGGCGCAAAACACTTGACCTTTCACACTGATAATTCGGCAGTGGTCAGCCTGTTTAAAAACCATGGCAGCTCCAAGCATTTACTTCACTCTTTTGGCAGAGAGTTATGGGAAGATGCTTGCTGGCACAAAATTTCTTTATCCTTTGTGCATGTGCCAGGAAAGGAAAATACCATCGCTGATTTTCTTTCCAGAAATTTCATTTCAGCAGATGGAGAATGGAGTCTGCACTGCTCTGTTTTTAATAAACTAACAGAAGAATTCGGGACGCCAAGTATCGACCTCTTCGCATCCAGATTAAATTTTAAACTCAAAATTTTTTATTCTTAGGCCCCAGACCCCGAAGCTTCAAAGATTGACGCCTTTGCTCACTTTTGGTCAGATTTTTCTTATGCCTTTTCTCCTTTCAGTGTCATCTCAAAGGTCCCATGGAAGGTCCATCAGGACAAGGCAACCATTTTATTATTGATGCCACTTTGGATGACGCAACCGTGGTTTCCACGCCTGCTGGAAAGCCTAATAGCAACTCCAGTGTGGTTTCCGGCCAAGGACTTGCTCCGCCTAGAACACAGCCCACAGGAGAAGCCAAGACTAAACGATCAACTCGTCCTGCTTGGCTGCAAAATCTCGGGCAATCCCATGTTGCCTAAGGTTTTTCGAAAGACGCTGCAGAGCTCCTCATGGACGGGTGGAGGCCAAACACTGTCACCACGTACTCAACGGGAGTTCGAGGTGGAAAAACTTTCTGGGTTCACAACCGACTACTGCGATTGAAAAACCTGCCACTTTAACGGCAAACCTTGTTGCATCAATGTACGACAAGGGTCTTTCCTTGTCTACAGTCAACACGACCTTAGCAGCCGGATCAGCAGCAGGTTTCATTACCCCAGAAACTAGAGCTACACCGGCAATCAAACAAGTGATGCGAGGCTTCTTTAATAATCGGCCTTCCTTTCCCCACTACACCCAGACCTGGGATGTTGGATTACCTTTGGCTGAGCTGCGAAAGATGTGGCCCCACGAGGACCTGGACTGGCGTGACCTGCAGATCAAGGTTATCATGCTGATCGCCTTGGTTACAGCATCCAGAATTAGCACTATTCAAGCACTGTGCTTGGATGACTTCCCCATATCTGCCGACGTCGCCATTTTCCGTCCCTCTGCGATCCAGAAAACTTCGCAGTCAGGAATTCACCCCGTTCTCCGTCTAGCTCCATATCCAGCAGAACCTCCGATCTGCCCTCATCTGGCCCTTTGCGATTTTTTGTTGCGCACACAAGGTTTCAGACAAAAAAGGGCACTGTTTCTCATTCAAAATTCCCCCTTTTCGAAGGACACCATTAGACATTGGATAAAAGATTTTTTAGCCAAGTCAGGTGTAGATAAAAATGTGTTTGGCGCGCACACAACTCGCTCTGCCTCAACCAGCAAAGCAGCCAAACAAGTTCGAATCCAGGACATTCTTAACGCCACTGGATGGACTTCCGAATCCACTTTTGCCCGTTTTTATCATCGTACAATCGTCGATCCAAATGCTTTCCAAAACGCAGTTTTGGCAACTGAATAACTCGCTCTGTTTGAAAAAACGAGATCCCCTTTTTCCAAGTGTATTACAGAGCTAGGTGGTTTTGTAAAAATAAATAAAAAGACTAAAAAACCTTTTTAATCGAAAATTTTATTTTTTATTAAAATAAAAAAAAAAAAAAAAAAAAGAACAGAAACACAATTCCTCTTTGCGCCTCTTAAAAGAGATGGCACGCTGCTTCCCTCTTATTTGATTAGTCTGTATGCAACCTCGCTCCAAAATCTCCTGGGGCATCCGGAGATTACAGAGTTAGAATATAATCTCGGCTGAGTGAAACGAAACATAGTGTAGTGAATGATAGCCGAGCATCATTCTAACGATGTAATCGTAGGAGTCACAGGACCCACCTACACTCACCCGTGGGGTTTTTGCTCAACCCCCCTTGTTTTCCTGTGTCTCTACACCAAGTACTTTTTTCTTGTTCACTCCCCCTTTTTTCAGAATAGGTCGCATACTTCTAAAGACTGACATGACCCGGACAGGTGCGCCATCTCCTGTGACTCCTACGATTACATCGTTAGAATGATGCTCGGCTATCATTCACTACACTATGTTTCGTTTCACTCAGCCGAGATTACATGCAAACGAGCGCGACGCGCGACCAACAGCCAATGAAAATCCACAGACGCTTCTAGAAAACTCGTAGGTGTTTCTGCCCGTATGCAATAAAAATCCAAACAAATTAATCCGAAATAAACAATGGAATATATATTTTTGCTTGATGGTTTGCACGAAGCACTACTGTAGCGCCACACAGTGAGATTCCATCAACTATTATCGAAACATCCCATGATCAGATTTCTTGCCAATGTCAGTTCATCTTTGAAATTTTTAATTTCGGCATCTGCTAAAACAGACATAGATATCAGATCAAGAGTCCAATTTTATGTTCAATTGTATTTGTTTGAAACCGTTCGACTCCATCCTGGTATCAGTATTTACTATTAGGATGACATTCGTTCACATTTTACACTGCTGAAGAAAACCGAGCTAAACATGAAGCTGAACTATTCCAAGAGATGAAGAGGAGGAGACAAGAATCTGAATTCCTTTGCTGACATCCTCACAGGGCATCTTAACTCATCTGTTATTAGGGTTACTTCTGTGGAATTTTTGGAGGAAAAGTCTGTTGTATCATATGAGGAATCGGACATCGGTGCCAGAATGCAAACAGAATACACGGGTCAATCTGCAGGTCTGACACGTATTAAATGTATTAAATGCTCAGTTTGAATTTGATATGATCCATAGAATACTTAGGCCGGATGGCCAAATTTGAGAGAGACTTTTACATGTCGTCTGCTAGCTTTCTTTATTTTTGTGTAACAATACAAGTATACAATACAAGTATTACATTATTGCCTAACATTCTCGCCCGTATTGTTAAGCGAGTTCAAATCAAATAAATTTACATCATCTCTAAATTTTCTTTATTTGATAGGACTTAAGACTTTTGTCATATAATCTGCTAGCATTTGATCTGTAGGTTGATATTGAATCTTATACAATTTATTTTCGACATCATTTCGCAAAAACAATAATTTTCTATCAAAGTGCTTAGTTCTGCAATGATATTTAGCATTATTAGATAAAGCTATTGCAGCTTGATTATCACAATATAATGAAATAGGACTTTTAGCTAAATTAGCCATTTTTAGATCTTCTAAAATTGTTTTAATCCATCTAATTTCTTTAGCGGCTTCAACTAAAGCTATGAATTCCGATTCACAAGTGGACTGCGCCACAAGTGTTTGTTTCTTAGCTGGCCAAGAAATCACTGATGAACCAAGCATTGTGATATAACCAGCATATGATTTTGCATCTAAACATGCAGTATTAAATGATGCATCTGCAAAACCAATTAGCTGTTTTTCACCTTTATAGTAAACCAAACCAAAACCAGCTGTGCCTTTAAGATACCTAAGTATGTGTTTAGCAGCCAACCAATGACACATTTTTGGATTATTTAACCAACATGATAAATATGAAACTGCATATGCCAAATCTGACCGAGTTGCCTGAGCCAAGTACATCAAAGCACCCAATAGTTCGCGGTAGGGCTTGCTTTGTGCACTTGGTCCAGTAAGGTAGTTCGGGTCATGAAAATCTATATGACGGATCTAAAACTGTATGTGCTATCTTTGCATCTGTCATTTTAAATCTTGACAACAACTCATTAACATATTTAGTCTGATCAATTGAAATAAAACCTTCTTCTCTATTAACTTGTACATTTATTCCTAGTAAACTTTTAATTTCTCCTAAATCCTTAATTTGAAATTCAGATTTTAGTTCCTCCATAACCTCATTCAAT